>CABFWB010004118.1:8416-27274 GCA_902151455.1 Timema bartmani
TAGGTGACCTGGTGGTCTAGGGGTAAGGTGTCAGACTTCTGTGCTGAGGGTCCGGGGTTCAATCCTCGGTCCCGGCACAGATTTATCTGATTGCCAAACCCTTCCTTCACCTCTGACAAGACGTGTATTAATCACAACTTGTGAATGTGAGGAATGCCAGGCCTCCACCGTGGTTCGGATTCCACGTTAAACTGTAGGTCCTCCATTTCATCTCACAATCACCCTACCATTACACATTAGCGTAAGTGCGTATAACCCGAACGGGTAGTAAGACGCGGTGCTAATAATAATAATTGAGCCCTCCCTTTTCCGTAATATGTATAAAACCTACCCGCTGCATTAAACTTCTTCTAAAAGGCCTCGTTTTAAAGCACAGATGTCAATTTTTGGGCACATATGAGCACAAACGGAGCAAAAAATTTGAACAAAAAAAATATTGGGAAATATGGAAGGACAACTTGAGCTAAGTCTTATATGTCAAAAGCACGAATAATCAAGATAAGTAGATATTATATGTATTGATCTTGCTACTCATGTGATATTTGAGAGGAGTTGTAAATGCTTAGAGCCTTAGTCAAGTCTTTACTAAACTCTTGATGGTAGCGAGTATAGTCTATTAACTCAACTTGATGCTAGCGAGTATAGTATATTAACTCAACTTGATGCTAGCAAGTATAGTCTACTAACTCAACTTGATGCTAGTGAGTATAGTATATTCTCTTGATAAGCGGGTATGCTTGAAGTCCATACGAAATAATTTGTTACTATGATTAATAATAAGAATAATTCTTAGAGATTGATATTTTCTGTCAATGGACATAGTTCCAAATACAAATATTTAAAGTATAATGTATAAACGCAGTTTAGTATTTTAAACATATTTATCACTTTTAATACAAGCTTATCAACGACTTGATCTAAGGCATGAGTCTGAGGAAGGCTGTTTATAGGAAAAGCACCAGCACGAGAGCTTAGAGAGGATGTAAGATCACATAGGAAACCACCCCGAGGACACTCAGAAGGGATTGGAACTTTGATTTTCCCATCTCTGGTAATTAAAACTAATGTAGGCTACACTTAGCATCTTAGACTATGTGGCCATTTAATTGGGTTACGGTTTATTTGAGCAAAGATTTATATCAATATACCACTGGTAAATAACCTAACCTAAATACACAGTCACGATCTCTAGAATAAGGACATTATTTATTTCTGATGATCTAATAGAAATTTTGGTTGGATTAATTCATCTTGATCTCCAATTTCATAATTCATTGCTACACTCTGCTAAAAATATTATAGACTAACTGGTAGATGGCCAAATATAGTTTGATAATATGTTTAATTATCTTGTGAAACAGTTTCAAATCATTTTTACCAGAATAAAAATAAGAAAATATATTTACACCCTCTTTAGGTACACCCGTTATCACAGCCTGTACAAGAGCAGGTGAATAAACCTATCCAATCTTTCTACATGGGCTGTTGGGGACAAGCCCCCTTCCATTCCCCCCACCTTTTCTATCATGCCACTGAGTAAGAGGGTGAGATGGGGATATAAGGGGTGAAGCTGGGTTATTTCACTTTAAGCCCTGTAGAGAAGAAAAGACGCTTCAAACAGTCTCTCACCGAGAAACAATTCAATTTTATTCAATCTTGGCCGTGTTTCTTTTCTATATTGAAAGTTATTAAATAAAAAATTCATATTGACAATTTCTACCACACGGAATGTATATTGAAAATGTACATGCATGCTCGGTATTATAATGATGAACAAAGAGTTGTAGACTTCCGGGAGCAGAGTAATGTTATCAACAAAATACATTTTATGTATGAGACATTATTTTACTAGCTTACATTTTTATTCTGATAAACAAAACAACAGAAAATATTATATGTATAATACATATATGTAAACTTTTCTCGTAGTTATTGCTGTATTTGTACTATACGTGACTTATGTTTGGCATAAGTAGTTTCTTGAACAACAAATTATTTTAGTAGTTATAAAAGTTACGTTAAAAGCACCGCGGGTACCCTGTTTTACTACTTATCAGGGCTATACGTACATTTACAGTACCTGAACGCGAAAGGTGTGATAAAGGAGTAATTGAGATGAAATATAAAAGCCTCTTTGAGAGGGGAAGAGTGTAAACACTTAGGAACAGTTATCACATTACTTCCAGACAGGATTCTAACACTAACCTTCTGTATTATTGAAAACAATCTATGTAGGATTTATATTTTGGCACTCAAAATTAACTTGGTGCTGTGTCTAGTCTCTAAGTGAATTAGTTATCAAGTCGTGTGTGAATATAATCACATGGTTTGGAAAGAAATAAACCTATCACACTAAGAGACACTCCATGGAAAGAAGTGTAACTTATTACAAATTATAACGCTACGGTCTGTAATTACATTTTGCCTTGATATTAATTTATTACCCACGGATATAAATAGGAGTTTTCTAATTACAAAACAACCAGTCAATTCAAGGTCAAAAATGTCCATTCCTACTTTGATAAAAAATACGATGTTAGGCCTACATTAATTAATAACGTGTCTGAGAAATAATTATTCTGAATCTTTTCAAATACTTTTCCCCTACTTGTTTTACAACTATTTGAACTATTCACATTTAAATACACTAATAGGGAAGGGGTGAGGAAGGTTGAATCTAGAAGAAATGAATAGCGTCAGCAAAAAGGGGGAGTGAGAAACCATTTAGGAAAAAAAACACCAAATGTACCCAGCTGAGATTCAAGCTCCGATCTCTGGCGACGAAGAAAAGATGAGACTGATGGATGATACTCAAGGTCAGAATGTTTAGGGATCAAAGGAATAAAACAATTTCACAGCATCATGTACTTCCGACAGCAAAACCGGAAACACGTATATAGCTAATCCTAGCTCTTCATGTTATGTACATGTGCATTCCTTATGCGTGCTATGGATGAGAAGGGATGAATTAAGAGGAAATGTACCCACACATAGGTGGAAGAAGAGTGTAAAACAATTTGTGAATGATCACCCTCGTCATACTATGTCAGGATTTGAACTCCAACTTCCTTATCACCGGAAAACCCGACTAAATGCAATTCAGTTTTTAAAAGCAATTATATCTAATGTAATATTTTCTAGATTTACATTTTTTGGTTGAAATGTGTAGCTGCAGATTATTTCTATCCGCTATTAACATATTATATGTGAATTCCTAAGGAGCACCAAGTTAAACAAGCCGTTATACTAGCAGTCAAAGATTTATCAAATGTAGAAATCATGTTTTAACTAGACTTTCTAACTATCATACTATGACATGTGACACAAATATAGAGCACACACACATAATATCCCATTTATTATCCATATGTAATATTGGTTTGTTCCCTAAGTAGCCTCTAAAATGTTATCAGTCGCCCACAAGGAACCCAATCAAAGGTAGCTGGATGTGTCGCCATGCAGTCTGATAGAATCACCACTCGAGGCTATGATATCATCGCGGTAAAAAGTTGCGGACCAAGTAAACAAGATAGTGGCGTAACCCTGGTTATTTAGGTTTTGATAAGATTGCATGTGTAATGGAATGGGTAGCTTAGTTGCGATCAAATACTTTCACATAAAAAACATTCTCTCTTCCACATTACACTGCTCTAAAAGTAAGTTCACCTAACTACACAGACATATAAGATACACCCTGAAAGTAGCAGTCTTACCTTGACGTACTATACCATGAGCCTATTTTATAAACTCTACCATAGACGAATGATTTGGGGTAAGCTTGCTACCTTACTGGGTGAATAGGATCCTGAATTATTTATTTTTTTGCGGTAAACAATTATATACGATCGTATATGTAAGCACCGCGTCTTACAACCCGTTCGAGTTATACGCTTACGAACTAATTGTGCTAATGTTTTTAGGAATTAGGACGGCTGTTTTAGATGAGGTATTTCAGCATTTGCGTGGGAGGAGAGGCTATTTTAGATGAGGTATTTCAGCATTTGCGTGGGAGGAGAGTAGAAGACCCTTTTGAAAATAAACACTCAGTACATTCGGTCAAGATTTGAACCTCGATCTCCCCGTCATCGAGAGTAGCGCGTTAGACCATGCGGCCACCGAAGCGGATTAGTTTGTTTATTTATGTAGGAAAATGTGTGAAATGTGACACAATCATTTTTAACGACTTTTTAAGAATATTTGAGCTATGACTAGGATTTATGAAAAAGGGCTCTAGATTTAGCCTTATAGCAAATACAGTAATTTTTTGATAGGCTCACAAGATACAATTCTAAGATATTTGCGGAAGAGTTGAGAGATTTTTTCCTCATTTTGAGAAAATAAGTTTCTTAGTTTTGTTTCCCCTCTTTCTTATTGATATGAGAAAGGGTGTTGTAGGACGTAGGTGTAGGGTGAAAGGGAATATAAGCTTAAACAGAATAAAGAAACTGTTTCATAAAACGCCACAGACAATTTTTTTAAGTCTTGTGGTCTGACATCGAATGATACTCTTTCACTGACTGAGGCGGCCGCCTTAAGATGGGGTGCTAGTGAGCGTGAGTTTAGGGCAGTATTTTCGAAGTTTTTATAGCATAAACATTTATTTGGCCAAAATAAATAAAATATTTCTTCTATAGAAACATAGAGTTTAGTTTTCCGCAGATGCTAATCTCAACAGTTTTTTAATATCTGTCAAGGGTGTTCTGGAATTTAGTGACAACTTTTTATCTTCATTTAAAAAGTTTGTCACCAAATGCTGCTATGCTCATGAGAGATATTCAAGAACTCTTGAGATTAGCATGTGCAGAAAGCTAAATTCTATGTTTCTATAGAAGAAATATTTGATTTATTTTGGCCAAATAAATGTTTATGCTATAAAAACTGCAAAATTAATGCACTAAACTGGTGCTCACTAGCACCCCACCTTATGTGCTAGAATAGTCTAAGAGAGATTCATTCAAGTGGTTTCAAGTGGTTTCATAAGGTTTCTTGGTGGAACTGTATGGCAGTAGCAAAACAAACGGAGGAGAAAAATACAATTATCAGTGTTGTGAAACCACTAATTAAATTACATAGCTCGATTCACAAAGCTCTTACCTCCCATATCAGCTACCTTTCTTTTTCCGTGAATTTATGTTTTAATGATATATTGAAATATTTGGAATTTTCAGAGTGTAAAATATCAATTTTTAAAATGTGTTAACAAGTCTATATGTCTGAAAGTTGACAGGAAATAGTTTTGGTTTAATTTCAGTAAACCTCAAACTCACATCGGCTAACTGTTAAAGGTTTTGTAAATATAACCTCAGCGCCACATATCAGCTACCCCCATAATATTTTGAATAAAAACCAATTAATAAATGATAATATGTTTAGTAATTAATCAGTCATCTTTAAGAAGGAAAAACACGTGTATATTTTCCAAAGCCCACTGGCTACCGTGCAATACAAGACTATTAATTTGAAAGGAACTTTTTTGGCAGTTATAAGTTACTAAAATAATTTTCATAATTTATATGTAAAGAATGTGATCTGAAACGGTCTCTTGATATAAAATAACAAAACTTGAGAATTTATAATAATAATAATAATAATAATAGAGTAAAATTATATCAATCTTGACCACAAAGAAAGTTGTTTGTACTTCTCTAAAAGTTCCTTCTTAACAGCTATAGCTACAGTCTAATTTTCATAAGACGAGACTTTTAGAATATACAAACCATGTTTTCTTGTTAATATTGATAATACTCGCTCTAATGGCCGCATGTTCTAAGGCGTCACTCTTGCAATAGACTGGACTGCTGGTATCGATACTGGTAGGGTGTACTAAGGGTGTTTTTCATAAATGGTTTCCCACTATCTCTCTATGCAAATGCGGGTACACTTCCTCTAAGTTCAACATTAGTTTTCTCTAACCTATTAGAGTAATTTGTATATAATCGTGTAACCCGAAAGGGTAGTAAGATGCGATGCTAAAAATATTGACTTTTTAAGAATTAATAGCCAGAGCTATTATTTATGCTTATTAGTAGGGAATTACTCCACTAGATATCATATTCTGAAAATTGCAAAATGACACCTGGACACGGGACGGGGTTTCGGGTTCGATTCCCGTGTCCAGGTGTCATTTTTCAATTTTCAGAATATATTGACTTTTTCTTTATGATTAGTGTTTTTATATAAATATAGATATTAGCTATCAAAATGGATACCTGCATCTATCCTGAATTAACGTAAGAATACGTGAAAGGATATCGAGTAACTTTTCTAGATCTCAGATTCATGAGAATCGGACTTTTCAGCCGCTTCATCCTCTTAAGATAACGGATTGAGAGCTTATCTCACGGCCATCTAACAGGAGTATAAAATACACAACTAGCCTCTTCAGTGGTCGAATGTAGGCCCTAAGACGTCTTTCTAACAATATTCTGGATTGTCAAGGACGTGGAGATCAGGTTCAAATACGAACGGGTAGTAAGACGTAGTACACAAAAAGACAAATTATAAAACAAGATTAGGCTCAAGCCAGAATGGTAGTTTTATGCATTCTTCCCTTGAGAGCAGCGATATTGGAGCTTTCACACCAGATGGTGCATGTGTCGGTTTCATCAGGTGTGAAAGATGATTTAGTGAAATAGTTTTTGGATTTAAAATAATAATATTTCAATGTTGTTATTTCACTGTTCTCAATTTGACTGTTTTCAAATGTGACGATGTGTTAGAGCTTAATTAAGTGGTCGAATGTAGGCCCTAAGACATCTTTCTAACAATATTCTGGATTATCAAGGACGTGGAGATCAGGTTCAAATACGAACGGGTAGTAAGACGTAGTACACAAAAAGACAAATTACAAAACAAGATTAGGCTCAAGCCAGAATGGTAGTTTTATGCATTCTTCCCTTGAGAGCAGCGATATTGGAGCTTTCACAGGTTTCATCAGGTGTGAAAGATGATTTAGTGAAATAGTTTTTGGATTTAAAATAATAATAATATTTCAATGTTGTTATTTCACTGTTCTCAATTTGACTGTTTTCAAATGTGACGATGTGTTAGAGCTTAATTAATAACCACCCATTCTTTGCACGGGTGTCTTATAATACATATTTATAGATAGGAACCCTTTAAATTGGGACCCAAAAAATCCGATAGGCATAAGATGACAAAAAGGCTAAAAAGTAGTGTTTTTGTAGCCACCATATTGAAACAAAATGGCCGTTGGAAGTTTTAATAAGCCTTTATTCTACCCGGATTTCTGAACTTTTTTCAAAGATCAGTACACATAGTACAAGTTATTGTAAAATATATAGTGAGTATAACGTGTGAGCAATAAATATTGTAAAAAAAAAGAAGTGGATCACAACCTATATCAGCCAGTTTTATTGTAAGTCTTTGGAGTTAAGCCAATGATAAATCTGCTTGCTAGACGCTTAATTTTTTTTATTGAGTGATTATATACAAACAGTCTTGATAAAAACAAATTGAAAATTGAAAATAAGAGATTGAATCGAATGTTACAAAAACCAAAAAACATCCCCCTAAAAAGGCAAGAGTGTTGCTATCTGCGGCGTCCTGCGTACCTTCATATTAACGCTAGGAAGTATTATTATTATTATTATTATTATTAGCACCGCGTCTTACTACCCTTTCGGGTTATACGCACTTACGCTAATGTGTGATGGTAGGGTGATTGTGAGATGAAATGGATGACCTACAGTTTAACGTGGAATCCGAACCACGGTGGAGGCCTGGAATTCCACACATTCACAAGTTGTGATTAATACACGTCTTGTCAGAGGTGAAGGAAGGGTTTGGCAAGCTAGGAAGTATTACTTAACTCAATATGTCTAATTTAAAGTAAATACTTTTAAAGTTATATATTAATACTTACTATATTCACTTACTCTATACTATATACTTGCCTACATGCATTAAGGTAATGTCCCGAATAAAACGTTGTCTCCTGTATTTTGTGTCCACAGTGACTTACCTCGCTGTTCTTCAAGATGTTCCAGCCAAGTTTTCCAGACTGCGTGGCGGCTCTTGCTCGGGTTGACCTTGAACCATGGGCTCACTCTGATTGGTCGACTGGGAGACTGGACTATTTACTTGTTCCTCTCTCCTCACAGGCAGAGGAGGCCCTTTCGACCCACGCCTCATCTATCAACCAACACACCGACAACCACTCAGACGAGACAACACAAATAAAATAATACGGCACCCACTCCTTTTTTATGCTCCCACAGTAGACTACTAGCAACATTATTTGACATCGTCACATCCAGTTAGGTCTGCACACGCAGGCTAAGGTGTCTGTCTATCACACCCATGTCCGAAACTTTAGCTCAGTTGGTAGCGTATCTGCCAATATAAGGATCTCGGGTTAGATTCCCAGCACGACCAACAAAAATTGTCATTGATGAAACGTAGGCTCCCCCCCTTTCACAGTAATAAATTAATGGACAGGGAGCTTGACGTTGTGTCTTGTCTAGATTTAATTTAATCTATGAGTCGTGTGATGATGTAACTAGTCGGTTCAGAAAGTGCACGTTTTTCCATAGTTGAAAAAAAAAATACATCCCCTGATATATTTTGTAAGTGACGAAAAGGTTGGTGTTCAAATCCTGGCCAGATGTATCGAATTCTTTTTTCATTAATAGATTTACACTCTTCCACCAAGGGTTCACAAGGAAGTAAAAACATTTTAGAGGTTAGTCTCATCTTGTTTGATGCCAACAGGAAGGTAGGAATTGAAATTCCGGGTGGGCATAGGCCTACTGAAGGTGGATTTTGATTTCTGATTCTTTATCCACATAAATGCGAGCATATATCCTTTATATTATATTTTTCTCTTCCCTACCACACTCTGGAAGTTCAATTCAGATGGCCCG
This sequence comes from Timema bartmani, assembly GCA_902151455.1. Classification (NCBI taxonomy): domain Eukaryota; kingdom Metazoa; phylum Arthropoda; class Insecta; order Phasmatodea; family Timematidae; genus Timema; species Timema bartmani. The sequence continues at coordinate 17,302 of CABFWB010004118.1, forward strand.
GACGGGTAGTAAGATGCTGTGGTAGGAAAAACTATACTGCTATTAATTTATCACATTTCCTGGCACCGGGATTGGACTCATTGTAATAAGTGTTGCTACACTAGATTTAGATATTTTGTAAATATTGTTTGGAAAGTGTTCGCTAAATTACAAATATAACTAAATTCCGTATCTTTTAATCGCATCACACCATTAAAATGTCGACATTCAAACACAGTCAAGATTAATACATCTGAAATGAATCAACCACAAGAACCCCTATTAATTTTTGTTTGTTTTTTTAGAATAAAATCTTGTTTGGACGTTTTACAAATTGCTGGGACGTACCAATTCAAACTGGTGTGTAAAGGGTTGAGATTCATATGCATAAAGCGTAACTTTGTCAAGGGTAATTACCCGTCCATCTTGATTTGATAGTTGATGAATTGATGAAGGGCATTTATTTTGTTTTATTAAAAAAATAGTTTTGAGATTATCTACTGTACAATCCCTTCAAATAGAATATTGACTTATATTTGGTTAAAGGAACGTATATCATATTTCTAAAGTAAAAAAAAATTCTTAATGAGACACCTGATATTATTTATATATTGTAATATTTGCATTGTTAAAATTAAATATGAAACAGTTCTTACAAAGCAAACTATTTTCTTATTCATTTAAAGTCACAACCAAAATATCTTTAAATTCGATAAAGGTAAAAGATAAAAATAATAATAACCTGTAGTCAAACTGTAGTTGGATGAACAGATAATATATTATGACGAGAAAACCCCAAGCCATCCAAGTTTATATTCTGCTGCGAATACTGTCAGTGACAATAGTTATTAGAACCATAGAGCATTGGCTAATTTACGATTATCATGCAAGCAATGCAAACCTTATAAGCAGGTATTATTTGGTTAATCGCATTAACGAGAGCTTGAAGAGACCTTGGAAAACCCATTTAAAATATTACAAATATTTGAATATTTCACTTAACAAAGACTAAAATGGCTGAGGGGTTTCTTGTGAAGACCACATGACACCCTCCTTTTGTGGTAGTTGACACTTTCTTTGCCAGCTGACGACGGCCTCTCGGTTGGTATAGCTCGATTGTGAGCTAACGCTATGGAGTTTTTTTCACTTACATGCTAACTTATACAACACAAGATCCTCGGCCATCATTGCGAAAAAGGGACAGTCATATATATATATATATATAGTGTACGTATATATATATACATACGTACACTAACATACATACATACGTACACATACATACATACATACATACATACATACATACATACATACATACATACATACATACATACATACATACATACAAGACAGACATACATACATACATACATACATACATACATACATACATACATATATACATAGGTACCAACTCTATACGTATTCCATCCTAACCAACTTTCTCCACACTTCCCTATCCTTGCATACTTCCTTCGCTTCAACAACATTCATACACTGAGTCGTACATGCTCTTTTATTCTTAACGTTTCTCGAGTTCACACATCCGTCTACAATATTAGCCACGTTTTATCATGGTCTACCCCTTCCTTTTGATCCCCACACTCACCTTAATATAATTAATTCGTCACTCAATCCCCACCCATCCACTCAGTATGCCTCAAACAAACGTAAGAAACTTCTTTCACATTGACCTATTGGATTCCATTTCAAACCAAAATCTTTCATCACCCATTTATTACTGACCCTGTCCATTTTTTCCACATACACTTTTGTTTAGATATCTCATTCCAACCCCATTCACTTTGCTCTGGTGTTTCTCCTGATAAACTCAGGCCTTAAATCCACAAAACAATGTTGGCATCAACACACTTTTATATACTGCCATCGTTGCCTCTTTCGATACTACTTCATTCTTTACAGTAATCCACATACTCGTACATCTAACTACTCTCCTAGATGTATTCACCCGTCTGTCTAGTTCACCATCAGTCCTCCCATTTTTACAGAACAATCTGCTCAGATTCACAAAATCCTTCACTTGTTCTAATAGTTTTCCATATGAACTAAGCTGACAATCGCCCCCTGATCTGTCTTTATCAAAAACTGTAATCTTAGTTTTGAAGACATTTATACGAAGATCTATTCTGTCTGTGGCCACATTCAAACAATTTAATCCACTCTGCAAGTTACTTTCACTCTCTGCCATTCATACGTCATCATCTGCATATAGCAGCGCTCTCACATTCACATTGTCCATTTGTACACTGCGTCCTCACAAACATCCCTTATACACTTATCCACGAAAGCATTAAATCAGTGTTCTTCAACCTGTGGTCCACAGACCGGTGTCGGTCCGCGGAAATTTCCTGCTTGTCCACGAAAGATTTCACCCGAATCATGTAGGTCAAGTCTATTGTGAGAATAGCATCTTAGACAATACAGGCACCAAGACAGGTGCAAAGAAAAAGTTGCTTTTGATTTTTGCGCTAAAGAAATTTATTTTCAAACTTTTTTATATTAAAATCTTCATTATTGTATGTCCAATAACTCCAATCTTCAAAACTATCATTGATGGACTAGTTAGTCATCCTTCAGTAATATCATTGAAATCATTAGCATCTGTATCATGCCTAACTAAAAGATAAATACAACTACTCCACTCCAAATGAACCGACAATTTGTAGCAAGCATAGCCACAAATGTAACAAATCGACGATTTTGGAACAATTTCAGCTGTTAGTTTATTAGCACATCCACGCCATTTTCATCTATTGTTTATTTTGCTATATGACCCAAAACATATTGCAATAGAAGAGTGAACAACACAACATTTCAAACCAAGTAAATTACACGAGAATAAACATTCCGTACAGCAAAACAAACTGAACTATATAAGCAATACTGCATGTGGCTGTGTTGTTGACCAGCCTCAACGCAGTGTTGCCAAACTACAGTATCCCAGCCTGTAAATATGGCCGTGAGCCGCTACAGGATTCGGGCGCTACACGCGACACCAAGTGTAGGCGAAGTGTGAGACCACTGAATGCCAGTATTACGCCAGCTCACCTGTCAACCACACGTCTCAAAAATTCTTATTTTATCGCGCTAATGCGTATTGTTTTCTAATATTGTGTTGTGGTAGTTCGAAAAACCAGTTATTTCTTTAGTATAAATTTAAACTCTACCAAATGGAGACAAAAAAGGTCAAACGGCAAAACCTTCTTTAGTAGAGGCAAGGACAATATTCAGGAGAAAAGTAGTGATGATACTGAAAGTATGCCAAGTACTAGTGCCTTAAGTTTAGAAGAAACAAAGAAAAATAAATATGTCGATACTTCAAAATGTGTAATACAAACCAAAAAGATAAAAGGAAACTAGGCATTGCAATAAGGAGTATTTAAATTTTGGTTTCAATGTAGCCCCTGGCAGCAAACTATTGCCACGGCCTTTGTGTGTAGTATGTTCAGAAATTTTCTCAAATGACGCTATGAAACCTTACAAACTTGCTCATCATTTGCATTTGAAGCATAAAGATTTTACTGATTTTACTGGATTTTTTTAAAAGATTACGTGACCAGATGAAAATTCAGAAAAGTCAAATGAAAATGATAACGACTGGTAACAAGTCGCTGCTTCAAGCGTCTTATTGAGTTGCTCTTCAAATAGCTAAAACGAAAAACTGTTTACTATTGATGAGGAGTTATTAAAGCCTTGCATCTTAGATGTCATACTAGAAAAATTTGGGTCCTTAAGCCACTAAAAAAAACTAGAGGCCATACCACTCTTAGACACCACCATTCAGAGGAGCATTGTTAACATGGCCACCAATATTGAAAAGCAAGTTGTAGAGGGAATAAATAAATCGAGATGTCTCGCGATTCAACTTGATGAACCAATTGACGAGAGTAACCATGATATCCTACTGTGCTTCGTGAGGTATAGTGAATATGAAGATTAAAGAGAAGAACTTCTTTGTTGCCTTGACTTACTTGAATGGACCACTAGTTCAGAGATATTTAATGCTCTTGGTGAGTAGTTTCAAGCACAAGGCTTAGACTAGAGAAAATGCTTCGGAATGTGTACAGACGGTGCTGGGGAGTATGACGGGACACCGCTCAGGAGTCGTTGCAAAAATAAAGGAAGTCGCGCATCCAGATGTTTTGTCCACCCACTGTATGATCCATCGGGAGCACCTAGCTTCAAATAAGTTTCTACTGAATTAAACACTGTGATGAATGACGTGGTGAAGATCATTAGTGAAATTTGTAGTCGAGCTATGAACTCCAGGATGTTCATGACACTGTGTGAGAGTATGGACTCTCCTTTTCCATGCAGAAGTGAGGTGGTTATCGAGAGGAAGAGTTCTTGCACGCCTTTTCGAACTGAAGAAAGGAGTAAAGCAGTTGCTGCGATGGCAAAAATCTGACCTAGTAAGTAAAGCCTTTATTGAATGAGGAATGGATGGCTAAGCTTGCATATATGGTGGACATATTTAGCCTTCTTAACGAATTTAATATTTCGCTTCAGGGGTCTTGTACAAATATTTTAACACTGAGAAATAAAGTGTATGCGCTCAAAAATAATCTGGCTCTTTGGGATAGTCACGTACAAGAGGAAGATATAGAAATGTTTCCACTTTTTGGAAATTTTTTGATTGATGCTGATGTCAAGCATAAAGTCACATTCAACATGATAAGTCAACATTTAAGGGCGTTAAATGAAAACTTTAATAATTATTTACCTGAAAATGAGGATCCTCGTAAAGGTAACCTCTGTATTAATAATACTTTCCTGGAAGATATAAAAATCATGCTCACTTGATCCTCGTGAAAAAGAAAAGCTGATCGATCTGTCTTCTGATGCCACTCTGGTGTCTAGACATAAAATGCAATCATTGTCTCAATTTTGGATATCACTTGAAAAAGAATATCCATCTTTGAGTTATAAAGCTATCAAATTTTTTATCTTTTTTCAACTTTCTATTTGTGTGAAAATACTTTTTAATCCATATTAGTAATAAAAACCAAACAGAGAAATCGAATGGATGTTAATGCAGCGCTTCGTCTCTCACAAACAACGCTGCAGCCATGTATATCAAATTTCTAGCAAACAAGCAGCAGCAGATGTTGCACTAATAAAAATAGTAATTTTATAAAATTAGAGCTAGTAAATAAAATACTATCTACATTGATTGTTATTTATGTATTAGCCGTTAGTTGGTCCGCAAAATATGTATCCTATTCTCACCGGTCCGAAGATGTAAAAAGGTTAAAGAATGCTGCATCATACAACCATGGAGACATAGCACAACCTTGTCTAGCACCTTGTTCAATGACAAACGATTTTCTTGGAGCCCCATCCACCCTAACGTTTCTAAATTGTCAAATCTTTCAATCAGCACGGGAATCAATCCTGAGATATATGTATCAATAGACAGACGGTCTATCAACTAAGATAATATATCGCGACGTCTTTTGTAAATTCATTTTACCTAATTATTATACTAAATAAGTAGATAATAAGGAGATTCCCGAATATAGGGGATGATCAAAACTTGTCTGGCTTAGTGTCTACTGTAAACCACATGTCTGAAGTGTGTGTCATCCTGGTTGGTGTATTACCTATCCGCTGTGGCAGAATTAGCCAACTGGAAACGACTCAATGTCAAGGAGTGGGGAACATTAGAAAAAATGTTATTTAATTCTAAAAGTGTTTTGTGCCACCCCCTTTTTTTTTCACCCAGAGCGGGAGAGCTGTAGATTCATCTGGAACCGACACACTTCATCACGCCAAGTCTTGTAATCGAGAAGACCGTAATTACAGATCCAAGATAAATAATCAAATGTGAAGTATTTTTTTGTAAAGCGAAAATAATTTTCTTCAACAATTGAGGGAGGTAACTATACTATTCTGTTAGCAAAAATCTAAAAAAAATTCAAATTATCTTCAACAAAATATATAATTTGGGTTTAAGCTATATAGTTTCAAAGAAACAAACCATGAAAATAATTGTATCTGTTTTAAGTTTTTATGGTGTTTCATTTGTATTTTAAATCTTAAAAATTAATAAATACTCTGAAACAAAATTGTTAACTATTTTTCTTTCTAGCCTACAACTTTTCTTCACATACTTTTTCTTTAAGAGTCCATAGCTATGTCATAAAGAAATGTGTTTAAATAATTTGCCTCTAAGAATGAAATATGACAGAATAATGTCCTAACGTTTGTATACAATATAATTATGAAGTTTTAAAAACAAACATCTTCATCAATTTCAATACTTTCTTCTACATACAGTAGAGCAAATTGGATTCAGGAAGTTTTTAAAATCTCTAGTTTGAAGATTTACTATCCTCCGAAAAGTTGGTTTATTTGGTTTGAATCTTACCTACGCCATAAAACCAATATTTGATAAACCACTAGCCTCGGAGAGTTGGCCACGCAACCTGGCCAGGGAGACTGAGATTAAATTTAATCTAACACTACTTAATTTATTAAAAAAATAGTTTGAAATTTTTCTTTTAACATTGTTAGTTTAGTTTATTCGTTAAAGAGACATAATATATACATTTTCATTGACAAAGGGTGATACAAATACCAACATTAAAGTTATCAAATGTAGATTTGAACTATAATACACTACACATTTTGACAGAATAGCAACTGAAAAATGCAGGGAAAAATTCTCAAAAAAAACCCCGCTGTAACATTGTTAGTACGTTATTGTATGAATTACCGACTGAGCCATGAATAATAACGGCACAGTTCCTCTTAAGAACCAAGATTATGGCTTATTAACAATGATACTATACATACGATTAACCGGTGTAATAGACACACGGCTATAGGCAGGATATTAGATTCACAATTACGCGTGAACCAGCAATACACATCGAAGTGCGGTTAACCGCATTCTTCACTTAACAACAACAAACTTGAGATCTTTCAATTGATTTATTTTATAGTATTTTTAATGAATACCCCAGGCTAACGCCCCATGACGCGACACCTGGGTAGAACTGTATGAACTACTTGAGTTATGTGTTTTTATCCGTGGTGTGAGACTGGCTCTTAAGGTTGGAGTGTTGGGAACGTGATAAACAGTCAGTAGTTTTGCTGTTTTTATAGCAAAATATTATTTTCAACCAAAATTTTAAAAAAAAATTGCTCCAGAAGAAAAAAAAATTCTACACATGATCTCTACAGTTCTTTGACAGTTGTCATAGTCATCGCGGAATTGGAACATGTTTATTTTTTCATCACTTAAAAAGTATATATTCGAGCTCCCCGATGCCCATGACCAATATTTAAGAAATATTGAGATTACTATGTGAAGAAAATCAAACTGTAGCTAATCTCCTGAACCATCATCTTCATTTATTTTAGACCAACATTTTATTCAATTAGAAACACGGGCCTTATTAATGTTTTCTTCCACCCTTCCTTATCTTCCTTTTGACCTGCCCATCACCTTCCTCTCAAGCCTAGTAAGTTGGTTTCGATGTATTTCAAAAAACAAAAATCCCCTATTTAAGTGTACTCTTCCTCTTTTTAACATCCACTCTACTGAGTCACGCTGATATACCTCATAGTTTCGAGCCGGTGCTACATAAGGTGCTCTTCCTTACCAGGACAGTTTATAAGCTGATCTCTCTCTCCCTTGTACCGGCGAAATTTGAAACTAAACCATAGTTCTTTTGTTCGTAGTGAAACAAGTGAACGTTGGGCTTTGGCAAGGGGGAGCGGGGGTCGGGGAAGGGTAAGGACACACGAGAATGACACCACCCCTTCAAAACTACCCCTCTATCTGTCTCAACAAGGCGTGAAACTCCAGCACTTCGTCAACCGCTTTCAATAGGTCGAGGTTACAGGTTTCAATAAGATCGGGGAAGATAGGGATGTAGAGGAGCCGGAGGAGCTGGAGGAGGGAAGGGTGCACCAAGAGACACACCCACGCGGATAAAAGTGGAGACAGGATTTGTTTAGCATGTCTTAGTGCCATTAGCGACATAATCTATATAATTGAAGAGAGCAGGATGTGAAGAGGATTAAGGGAATTAACAAGCATTTACACGCATCGATGGGCACGCAGGTTACACGTCAGTCTTGTCTGGTCTGGTTTGACAGTGATGGGAAGATAGGGTTTCGAATCCCAGCCGAGTGTACTTAGGGTGGTTTTACATTCTAGATCCAGGCAGATGCAGGCACATTTCATTAAAATTATATTCTCACTATTCTTACCTCATTATTGCAATTATGTGGTCAGCCCGTAAGAATAGTAAGATATGGAGCACGTAACAAATAGAATCAAAATTTCACTTAAGATGGGGTGCTAGTGAGCGCCAGTTTCTTGAATATCTCTCATGAGCATAGCGGCATTTAGTGACAAACTTTTTAAATGAAGAGAAAAAGTTGTCACTAAATTCCAGGACACCCTTGACAGATATTAAAGAACTGTTGAGATTAGCATGTGTGGAAAACTAAGCTCTATGTTTCTATAGAAGAAATATTTAATTTATTTTGGCCAAATAAATGTTTATGCTATAAAAACTTCGAAAATACTGCCCTAAATTCACGCTCACTAGCACCCCATCTTAAGGAAGTATCAAGAATCAGTAGTGACTTATTGCCTGGGTTGGAATGTTGGGCTCACGAATCGGGGTAACGCACACAGCCTCTGAGTCAGCTATCTCCATTAAGTGAATTTTCAATCCTACCACCGACAATGTTTATATAGTATATAAGTTAATTATTTACTGATAAATTCACAAGTAAAAATATTTTCCAAATATTTCAGATATACTTTAACCCAGCGGTTCTCAAACTTGTTTTAGATTGTACCCCTTGGCTATGACTAAAAGTTTAATGTACCCACAAGATTTAAAAAAAATTCCAAATGACAGGCCTTAAAAAATATGATCACAGGGTAGAAGTTTTAGATTGTACCCCTTGGCTATGAATAAAAGTTTAATGTACCCACAAGATTTAAAAAAATTCCAAATGACAGGCCTTAAAAAATATGATCACAGGGTAAATTATTGAGTTATTTAATCTATTGGGAGAAAATATCTGTAGTCAAAATATTTCAAATGTGACAAAGCTATTTATAGAGAATCCTACTGTTATAGCCTTAACATTATCTCTTATTGAGACCCGTTATGATCAATTAAAACAACTCATTTTACTGTAAAAATTCTGTGGAAAGGTTTTATACAATTTCTTCACAAATCCGTTCAAAAAAAAAAAAGGAAAAAAAAAGTAAACCTAAACAAATCATTTTCAAATTAATGTTTTTAATTGTAATTCTGTAGCTGCTATATTATGAATCCCAAAGCTTTTCAGTGAAAGGGGTGTAGCTGCATGGCTTGGTCCAACTTTATGATGTCTGGTTGTCCAGTTGAAACTTTCAAGCGTAGGTCCGGCTCCAAATCTAGCCTATTGCTGTACTTATTTTTAGGTACACCTTAGTTAAAAAACCACTCTCACAGAGAGAGATATGTTGTTGAGAAAGGCATCATAAACTGGTAAGTTGAGGGTTGAAAGTTTTCAGAAATTGATCTCAACCCTAAAGCAAAAATACGGGAAAAAGATTGCTGGAAATAACCAGATAACGGTAACTGCCATCAATTAGGGTTTTCCACAAGTCCCTTGCTATTTTGCCAACTTTCCCCTGAGAGATGCTCGCGTACCCCCTGAAAGGGGCCCGCGTACCCTTGGCGGTACGCGTATTCCAGTTTGAGAACCACCGCTCTAACTTAACTGGACCTACAGGAGATATAGTCAATAAATTATACTTGGAATTCGAACGCAGGAGAGATATTTATATAAACTTAAGCATATACACAGGTAAGTTGTAGGTACCACATTGCTCTGAAATATATGTATTCTTTCAACTTTTCATAAGTTCTCAATATATATACATATGATATACCGATATACGGTGATGAGTCAGTGAGTCAGGGCTTTTATCTTATATATATATATATAT
>CABFWB010004118.1:27668-49281 GCA_902151455.1 Timema bartmani
CGTATATATATATATATATATATATATGATAAAAGCCCTGACTCACTTACTCATCAACGTATATATATATATATATATATATGATAAAAGCCCTGACTCACTGACTCATCACCGTATCTCCCAAACACCTGGACCCGGAATCTTGAAATATGGCAGGGAGGTTCCTTCTAGGTCGTAGGTATCCGATAAGAAGGAATTTGAGAAATTCAACTCCCCCTTGCCATGAGGGCTGGAACATTGCTTTTGTCAAAAATAAAATTGAGATATGAGCTGGAAAACTGAAATTTGGCAGAAAGATAGAGGGATTGTCTATTATAACCAGATAAATCTAAAAAGTGAAATTTAAACACGGGGATTCAAGAGGTGTTATAGTTAGAAAAACACATTTTAGATGAGGTAGAAAATTAAAATTTGACAGACAGAGAGATATATACAGTTCCAAATAGCCTAATACATCTTAAAACTTGATTTTTCTTATAAGTTTTTCTTAAATGGAAAGGGGGAGATAGATGGGGAGTGCGAGAGCGGGGTTAGGTATTTAAAAAAACCTTTTAGGTAAGGCAGACATTTAAATTTGCCACGAATGTAGAGGGATTACTCCAATAACAAAATTAATTTTAAATATTTATTATTTATAAAGAGGACTAGTGAAATTGTGGTTTCCAAAATTCTCAAAACTAAAATAGTAAATTATTTTTCAGTGTGGTAGAAGATTGAAATTTGTCACTAGGAACTCTGTATTCCTAAAACTAATATAAAAACACTTTTTGGTATGATATAAAATGGAAGCGCTCGAAAGTGATACACTTACTTATATAGAACATTACCTTCCTAAGTGGCTTTTACCACTTTTAAAAATTTTTGCATTTATTTTTATTAAATTTACTTTCTGACCTGTTTACAAATTTTTTCATTTTTATAATTTTAATCCATTTTTTCCTAACTTACCATTTAAATAAAAAATATTAGATTTAACTTATATCCTTTTTACTCTTTTTGAACTTTTTTAACCTTTCCAACCTAACATATTTTTCTCAGAAACTTCATGTAAAAAGGTGTAAAAAGTGCAAAAAAGAGTAAAATGGGTAAAAAGTAAATCCATTTCATTTAAAAAGTGGGTATAGAGGGTAAAAAGTATAAAAAAGGTTTAACATTGTAAAACGGGTTAAAAGAGCAAAATAGGTAAAAGAGTAAAGGGCTAAAAAGGAAATTGGATGAAAACAGTAGAAAGAGGTAAAAGGGCAAAAAAAGGTGAAATATGACCAAAAGTGTACAAAGGGTTAAATAGGTAGAAAGTGCAAAAAGGGCTAAAAGTGTTCAAAGGTTAAAAAGGGCCAATGATCCAAAGAGGGTTAAAAAAAAGGGTGAACGAGGTAGATGTGGTAGCATGAAGTGGTAATAAAATGCTAAAAAACCCGATTGTATCTACCTTTTAACCTTTTTGCCCCTTTTAAAATTTAATCCTTTTTTTATACTTTTCCTCTTACCCTTTTCATCCTTTTAATCCGTTTTACACTTTTTAAACTTTCTATTTGCCTTTTTTTAAATTGATTTAATTTGCTTTTTACATTTTTTATACTTTTTTCTATTTTTACTCTGAACTATTTCTCCCGATAGGTACTTCATGCTAGTAAATATACATGTTCCCCCTCTTCCCCCTTAATAAGAGTCAAACTGCCTATCAATGCGTAAAATCCGAACGGGTAGTGAGATGCGATGGAAAATAATAGATATACCCATTAGTTTTTTGAAACTGTATCCCCTTTTAACACTTATATAATTTGTATACACCCCAAACTGACTTTAAATCAGAGACATCCCCTATTTTACTTAGTTTTCAGTATTTTACACGCACGCTATTATTATCAAAACTTAATCAAGCTAACACTCAGCTGATGGATTAGTAAAACAAGTGTTGTGTCACTATCACGAGATTTTAACCAGGGGGTTGAAGGCGTGACGCGTCAGGGGTTGATGGGCATCACCTCCCTAACTGACAACTGAAGCAATTCCTGGTTTTAGAGCCCCCTCTTCAGAGCCTAGTTCCTCCCCTCTCACATATGTAATCATGAGATGTGGAGCCGAATGTCTTTACTTGTCACTTTCACAGCCCCGTGCTTTGTTATGCTAATGTCCGAGAAGACAATTAGTAATTTGGTCGTTTCACTCTCGAACAGTGGTTTCCAAACTGTGGATCGCAAACCACCGATTTGTGGTGGGGCGAGAAATATTTTATTGAAATGTGACAATTGTTATTATTTGAAGATAAAAAATCATTAGAAAATTAAAAAAAGGGACAAAACCGAAAAATTAACCAAGAAAAGGCCTTGGTATGGGTAGAAACCTAATTTTGAAACAAACTGCATTTGTTGAACCAGACCCACCAGGTGTTCAAACCGGATCTGGTACCAGGGGAACAGTGCAGACCCCGTCTTATTTGTACTACTCGAATTTAGTGGGGGCAGAACCTTATTTGTCTGGAGGTAGGGGGTGAACAGTTAAAAAAATTTGTTTTAAGGGTCTTTGACCCCTAACTCAATGGGGTACCTGGGGACCGTACCCTCAGCAAATAATTGAAAAATGTATGCCACCAAATAATACCTTTAGTATCCCCTCTCTAGAAATATTTTAAAATTTCAATGTCTATAGAGTAGTCCTTGACTGAAAATTCTTGGAAAATTATGTCTATTATAAGATATTTGAAGTTGTCTTCTCCTGGTAATTTTAAAAAAAATGGGATGCCTCTAAAAGCTATTTGGAGTTTAATACTAGGTCATCTTGATATTCGAGTCCAGCAGAAGGGGAGCTTATTCCAGTTGGGGGGGATCATTTATATTTGAAGAAATGCCCCTCTCTTACTCCATCACAGCTCATCTTAGGTTTGTACATTTTTTTAAAGCAGTCAAATCAAAATATGAATCCTATTTTCTTTCTCTCCGTAAGTTTATGATTTGAGTTAGATCGAGTACGATAGAAACCCCCCTTTTGGTGCCCTTTTAAGATAAATTTGGAAGTAATGTTGATGTAGCTTAGAATAATGTTACTTGCTAATGCAACGTCCTTCTGACCTCACATTTTTTTTAAAGTATATAAACTGGAGCAACCTCATATAGTTTTAAATGTCACACCTGAGATTGAGAGACAAAACATTTTCACCGCCAGAGATTTGGATATTACCGTTACGTTAGATAGTTTATCATTGAAGGATTTTCGGTAGGAAATAACTTTTAAACAATACAAACACAATCTTATAGTGCTCCACATTTATTAATTTTTTTATAACAAGTATTATTTTATATGATAAGTATTGATATTATTTATTAAAAATGACATTTGTGGCTCACATGTATTTACGTAAATATTTTAAAAGAATTTTAGCAACTTTAATATCTGTCAAAAAAAGTTCCTTCCTGTCTAAATCGTGTGTGCATGTATCACAGTCAAGTTCTCATAGGAAGGGCCTTTTATTAAATACAAACATGTTTGTTTGTGGTCAACATTGATAACAAACATTTTACTATATTATTAGTGTTATTTAAAGGCTAAATGTTCTGAAGATAGAATATAATTCATGCTATAATCTATCTTCGGCTTAGATATCGCAATTTAAAGATCAATTAATGTATATTTTAAAAACATCTGCTTTTTATTCTCAAAACACTATTTTAATAATATTTAAAAATATGTATGCGTACAGCCGTACACACTCGGTATTTGCATGTAGTACATTAATATTCATTGCAAAGACAAAACGTCGCACGTTTGTGAGAGGTCTCTCCTATCACAACACAAAGTGTATTGTTTTATGACCTTCAAGGATAACAACACCTTTCCAAGAATTAAAACTTATCATGATGAAAACACTATTAGTTATTCATTGGCATGGTTAAATGCAGGGATAATGACCCAACCCTCACATAGGAAGAGTCAAGGGTCGAGGATCAACCTGAACCAATAATAAAGAGTTCAACATTTTCATTTATTAGGTACACTTTGAGTGGTTTTAAAATATTATGTACACCACTTCCTCCTACCTATTTGGGCGGGTTGTATCGAGCTGCGTCCCAATTATCTGAGTCTGAGTTGCGTCCCGAAGAGGGGACAGATACAATTTTACAACCACCTGAGTGGCTTATGAAGGATGTAACATACACTTTTACTGCCACCTGAGTGGCTTATGAAGGATGTAACAGACACTTTTACTGCCACCTGAGTGGCTTATGAAGGATGTAACAGACACTTTTACTGCCACCTGAGTGGCTTATGAAGGATGTAACAGACACTTTTACTGCCACCTGAGTGGCTTATGAAGGATGTAACAGACACTTTTACTGCCACCTGAGTGGCTTATGAAGGATGTAACAGACACTTTTACTGCCACCTGAGTGGCTTATGAAGGATGTAACAGACACTTTTACTGCCACCTGAGTGGCTTATGAAGGATGTAACAGACACTTTTACTGCCACCTGAGTGGCTTATGAAGGATGTAACAGACACTTTTACTGCCACCTGAGTGGCTTATGAAGGATGTAACAGACACTTTTACTGCCACCTGAGTGGCTTATGAAGGATGTAACAGACACTTTTACTGCCACCTGAGTGGCTTATGAAGGATGTAACAGACACTTTTACTGCCACCTGAGTGGCTTATGAAGGATGTAACAGACACTTTTACTGCCACCTGAGTGGCTTATGAAGGATGTAACAGACACTTTTACTGCCACCTGAGTGGCTTATGAAGGATGTAACAGACACTTTTACTGCCACCTGAGTGGCTTATGAAGGATGTAACAGACACTTTTACTGCCACCTGAGTGGCTTATGAAGGATGTAACAGACACTTTTACAACCACCTGAGTGGCTTATGAAGGATGTAACAGACACTTTTACTGTCATGTTCGTATATGAAATTTAAAATAAATTCAAAATCTGAAGCTAATAATTTTCGATGGATACAAAAACTGAAGTAGTAGGGTCTAAATGTAAAATAGTAGATTTGAGAAAGGTTATGATATAAATGCACTGTCAGTTTTTGCTTTTAAACAAACAATATTAAACACACATTTACACACATAGTATTTAAATTTTTAAGTTTTATAATTATATTTTTATTGGGGTGTATAGCTGGTGCACGTTCTTTAAATACATTTTTTATACAAGAACAATACTAACAAACAAAATTAATTCTAAAACCGATCCAACATACAGTATACCAGCTGCTAATTCATAGCTGAGCAAAAGAAAACCAAAATTCCCTCAAAGATAAGTTTTTTGGTCCGAATGATGGTAAAAAAAGCTCACGCCCCCATCCTTCCCAAGAATAATTACCCTTGAGGCCTATACGTATGTATATTAATCACGCTAATTTTGTAGAGATAAGGAAACTATATTCTAGAGAAAATATATCTGAAATTGCGTTGAGGGAAATAGAAAGTTATGTAGGATAAAATTATCCTCAGTAAACCTGACCGGAATTCGAACTCTGATCAACCTATCATTAGCAAACCAGACTAAATGAGCTTGATAACTAGATCACGCGTCTAATGGCATGTTTAAAAATGAATACACTATAAGTTTTTCACTCCCTTATTCCTACACGTAATTGCGGGTATTGATTATAACTAACCTTGGGGAGAAGTTTGGGTAATACACTCATATAGAAAGAATGCTCCATTTTATTGATCTCGAACTGGTATTCTCAAGTGGCTCTACACTTTATCGGAACATACTGTACACGCTTGTCCCACCGCAACAAAGGAGTTTCGTGCTGGTGATACGATGATTGCTATGTGACAAGCGATTGACCGCAATTTTGGTAGCGTCGGTCTTCTAATACTTGACACCCTGCGTTTGGTCGTCTGATGGAGAAGCGTGCCCCGAGCCCCAGGGAGAAAATATTACCCCCCTCCCTCAAGATTAAATATTACACCACAAGGAGGAGGGAAGACCAGTCCAATGATTGAGGAATCGGGAACCGTACTGATTAGTAGTCTATAATATTATATCTAGGGGTATATGAAGATTCGAAATGTTGAAGACAAAGGTCAAATAACCTTTGCTTCTACTTTGGCACCCACAATAGCCTTCGCATCTTTGAAATATTTAGAATGAAGAGTAACACTTTGATATATTATAAACAGGTTAGAAATATTTACACTAAATAGGACATATTTCTAAATATAAGAGTTTTTAGAACAGCTAATAAACACTTTTTAACACCAACTAATGATTAAATTACATCTATAACGTAAGCCTATAAATTCAAATGTAGGCCTATTTTAAAAAAAAAGAATAGAGAGGATTTTTAAAATTTAATTTTATGGACTTTTCTTTTTGACTAGATTCATCATCTAAAAATTAAAAGTAGTACTGTGCGATGGTAAATAAAACCTTATATTTGACTTTGGCAACGATTTTGACTCTGTTTCGCATGTTTCAAACGCCTCTTTGCCTTTAAGTTGGGTGGTTATTTGTTAATTTGTTGACTAATCTAGGTTTATTTTTTATTGTATTCAAAATGTGCCCACTATGATTTATTTTTTATAGCAAACAAATTAATATAAGCTTACTTAATAAAATTGTGCCTACCCTAGTGGACATTTTGTCGAAGACGCAATTCTCATCCAGTTTGGTTTGTCAGTAGCAAGGAGGGTGAAGATTTAAATCCCGGCTGATTATAATGGGGTGGTTTTTCTTGAAATATTTCCTGCTATGCCTCCATTCAATTGTGAGTACTATTACTATAAATTATGCTATTCTAGCCCCAAATAAATTAGTACAATTATTTAATGCTTATGGCCCGGGAGGGTAGTAAGGTATAATGCACGTAAAATAAAGATTAACAAGCAGATAATTAATTTAAACACTATTTTTATAAATCATGTTTTTTTGACGTGTCCATTAAATGATAAATACAGTTTTATCATACTTTAATGTAACTGAGGTGGTAGGAGCAGAAACATGATAGCCCTCATAGATTTAAATGGGATATATTCAATCTTTAAACATCTGTGAAATTCGTAAATCTATCTATACCAAATAAAATAAAAGAATTTTCTATATAATTTATCCTCATCTTGACTGACTATAGACACAACTTGTAATTCAAGAGATAGGCTATCAGAAGTCACTGCTCTCACATTTTCATTAAAATGAGGATTATTATGTATCCCCCCAATCCTCTCAATAAATGTATGCTATAAGTGGAACTAATGAGTTATTTATTTATTTTATTTATTTAGCACCACGTCTTACTACCCGTTCAGGCTATACGCTTAAGTACTAACTATGCTAATGGGCTAGGAATAGTTAAGGTTGAATATAGAGGAAGTGAAACCGCATTTGCGTGGAGGGAGAGTAAAAAAAAACATTTAGGAAAAACCACCCCCTGTTCACCCGATCGAGATTTGAACCTTGATCTCCCGGTCTTCTGCAGTCTAGCTCAACACGAATCTAACGCGTTAGCTAACAACACCACTGAGGTGGGTAATTAATGAGTTAAGATAAGGTTTGATCATTTATGAAATATCACAATTCATACAATATTGATTATAAATAGCATTATTAATTTACTTCCTTTAAATTTTCTGAATCATTTGTGGGGTGTAGCTACAAAACTTATCAGTAATTTTGATAAGTAATTATGTTTCCCCTTGGATTTAAGACCTTCACTCATTTTTCAGGGCTGTAAATATGATTCTTTGTTTCCTGTAGTTCAATGTCAAAACAATCTTATCTCATGAATCATGCCCTACGAGGTAAATTGCCTCAATTATAAGTGATTGCTAGTTATCAATTAGTTTACTTCTTGGGACATAGCTCTGTATCTAACTGTACTCTATTATTGTCTATTGTCTTCTCTATTTTCTATATGCCTGAAACGCAACAAATCTATTTTCATTGACATTCACTAAATACAGTAATATTATAGTAGCGAGGTCCGTTTGGAAAATACTAATATTATTTTGTGGTCAAAATTGATTTAACATTTTGTTACAAAATTGGTGAAACGTTATCAGTATTTTTACTACTATAAAAAGTGATAGCTGATAATAACATGATTTGGGGTCTAGGTAAATTTTTCTAAAACAAGTTATTCGAAAATCAAACTATTGAAATCAATTCACCGATTACAAAACCATCGAAAGTAATTTGGTTGAAAATCAATTTTTCGAACCATCAATTTTTCGAACCATCAATTTTCCGAAAGATATGTTTGTCTAAACCACATTTTTCGAAAATCAAATGCACGAAAATCAATTTCCCGAAGGGAATTTACCAAAAATCAACTGTCCGACAGTCAAATAATCGAAAATGAATTTTTCGAACAATACATTTTTTGAAGAATCAATTTTGCGAATTGCAAATTTTATTTTAGGAAAATCAATTTAGCTGACAGCGAGTTTTCTGGAAGCTATTTTATCGAGGAATGGGAATCACCTACCCCTACCCTCACCCCCTCTATAGGGAGAACTACCCCTAACCTAACCTAACATAACCTAACCTAATCTAAGCTATACTTCGAACTTATAGGTCAAAAAATTTATTTTCGAAAACCTCCTTTTTGAAAAATTTATTTTGAAAAACAGATTTGAGGTAAATTCATTTTCGAAAAACTGCATTTAAAAAAATTTATTTCCGAAAAAAGAATTTTGAAAAACTTATTTTCACCTAATTGGTTTTCGAAAAAAATTTTTACGAAAAACTATTAGTTCGAAAAATTTCTATGTCAAAAAATTGGTTTTCGAAAAATTAAACTTCGAATAATTGAATTATGAAAAACTGATTTTGAAAAACTGATTTTCGAAAAATTGCTATTCGATAAACTCGCCGGCTACCCATGATTTGACATATGAATAAATGAAAGTAGTTTCACTAACTTTTTTGTTGTTGAAGGATTTTAGTAGGAGAGATCCTTCAATAAATACAAACTTTCTTTGCGTCTAAAATTGGTAGCATTTTACTTTATTATCCACATTAGTTTATAGGTATTGATGTTATCTATGGAAAGTAACAGTAACATATCTCATGACTGAATTTTACTATAAACATTGTATTAGTAGCTTTATTAACTGTCAAAAATGTCCCTTTCTACCTAAATCAACCTGTCTCTGCAATATGGTTCTTCTTGCCATATTACTACTATATGTCAAAGACGCCAAGTTTCACACATAAAAATATGATGATTGTTTCTAGAAACAATAAAATGATATAATAAATTAAATTAATGGAGTATTGATGAGGACGATAGAATTTTTGAGGAAATCTAAGCACACTTATTATTTAGTTCATAGCTAGAAAACAAAGATGGCTTTCAAATGACTGTGTAACATGTTTGGCACCCATATTTGTGGACATGACAGATAAATACATCAGGCTCGTGTTATCTAGTTTGCTGGTGATGGGAAGGCTGGAGTTTGAAATGTAGACCGAGGTACAGATATATGTTTTCCTAAATAACTTACCAATGTTCCTCCTCACAAATTCGAGTGAATTCTCTCTAAAACTCAACGTTTCTCGCATCTCTATCCTATTTGTGTGAACAGGAATTGATTGGCAAGCCCACTGGTAAGAGACTGTCGATAAGACCTAGACGCAAATGGGAGGATAATATTAGAATGGATCTGAAAAATATGGGGTGTAATGAGGTGGACTGGATAGAACTAGCTCAAGATAGAGATAAGTAGCATATTTTTGTAAGTGTGGTAATGAATTTTTGATTTCTTGATAGTAAGAAAATAAACTATAAGTTATTTGGTTATCTGTATCTCAACACATAAAAAGTAATTAAACCTGTGTCACACGAATATATTTCTGTAATCTCACCCGATTAACCCAAGGCTATCCCCAAACAGTCCTTAATATATTGGCTATAATTTCTGTTTCATTATTTATAACCTCTCTTCAGTTATCATTAAAATTGTTTCTACCCACTCTACTAATATTTACTTACACGTACTATTTAATCATTTGTTTATACTCAACTAATTTCAGCTCATGGCCGGTCTTACAATTTGAGAGAAGATTATGCTAATGTTATTCTAGATATCATAGGAGGTCGAGTAGTACAAATATTAAAACTTATTTTTAAACCTTATTTCTAAGAACCTACAATTATTGTTATAGTCATGTAAAACATTTGATGGCCAATTAGAAAAAATTATATTTACCATCAAAAGATTTTTCTACCTTTTTCTGCAAATATCCACCCATTTTAAAAACTTTAAACTATGATGGTATGGCATTCCAAACCCTAAACGTTTGAAAGAAATATAATTTATATAAGATTTTTGTTCGAGATGTTGGTACACCTCAATTTTGTGTTTTATATTTATGTATATAAGATATTTTGCATTTCGATTCTAAAATATATTTTTATACTATTATTTTACAAAGCCATGAAATAAAACTCAAAAGACGTCGGATTACCTAATTGAGTCACTTTAAGTGTTTTAGGCACTTTATCATGTGATCATAGTTTTT
The DNA here is from genome assembly GCA_902151455.1 of Timema bartmani. Classification (NCBI taxonomy): domain Eukaryota; kingdom Metazoa; phylum Arthropoda; class Insecta; order Phasmatodea; family Timematidae; genus Timema; species Timema bartmani. Next base: position 38,152 of record CABFWB010004118.1, read on the forward strand.
TTAGGCTAAACATAAATATTAGACTGGAGTACTCACAACACTTTAGTTGTATATATCAATTATCATCATAAAATTAACGTATAGAGCTATTTACACAAAAGGTTATTTTCACACCAGTTATAATCAAAGGTTCAATAAAGTAAAAAATTACAAATTAGACCTAGTTAAGGAAGCCTGGCTCAATACCGTGACTATGTTTTCATTTACTTTTAATTGATTTATATTTGGCTGTCATGACTAGTCCTGTGGACCAGCACCACTTAATTTGTGATACATATTAATCAAAAAATAAATATAAATGTTCAGAACGTGACGTTCAGGAAGATGGATGCAAATAAGGCATTCCTTGCGGAACACTTCACTATCGAGTGTCCTAATTGGTGGTTCCCTATCAACGTAAATGTTTATAAAATATCACTTCAGGACGTGAGTTGGGAACAAGGTGAACCTCACACGTACCTCCAACAACATATATTGACATCTGTTATCACCAGTTATCAGTGGACAAGCTCCCGGGGGCTTCACAAGGTATAGCCAATTATATCACACTTCATTTTAATTTGGGTGGTTCAATGAGCTAGGCCTATGGTTTTACACTTTCCCTCCTCGCAAACTGAGGGTACACTTTCTTTCAAATATAACCTTTCTTAACCCTAAAACTATTGGTGTATTTAGTAAATAAGCGTTTAGCCCTAACGGGTAGTAAGACATGGTGCTAAATATATAACCTATATTAATAACACAATGAAAGCACTAATCAAGTAACAATATACAATACATGTTGTGGTAATTAGGGACTTTACAGATTTAATTTCACTTTGGGTGTGATTTTGTTCATTGGTTTTGTAAGACCTTCTACGTACTGATGATTGAGAATAAAAGCCTTCCTCCCTATTCTATGGGTATTCAAATTCATTGAAGTAATTGCAGTCTTAATCGATTAACCAATATTAAATTAATGTAACATTATAAATGCACCCATTCTTTATTGTGTTATACTTGACTTTTTACCTTATCCACGTAGTTAAAAACGACAGTTTAAAGTATATAATATTTTCTTAAGTCATTCATACAGGTGTTAAAAAAAAAGGAGTGAGTCACGGTTTAATATTGTTTTGTAGTAGGAAAAAAATATTCTAAATACTTTCCTAAGTACTTTTTTATCTTAAAGAAACAATATTGATTATAATTTTCATCACTGCGTGACTAACCTTGAACTAAAACCACTTATCTTCACATTTTAACATGATTTTTAAATGAATCAGTAAAAACATCTAAATTGATTCACAAAGTTCTCAAAATAATTCAAAAGGGCCTGATTATTTTCAATTTAAGGAATATGTTAAATAATATTATTTTAGATATTATTTAAGAAATCAAGATAAAAAAAAGGATATATTAGATAGATTAAATAAGTTAATTGCAGAAAATGTTCAGTGAAATTTGCTAAGCGAGAAAAAATCATAGAAAGTAAAACTACTCGAAAATAATCTATTTTATTCAGCACACTGTTTTTTACTATCAGTCCAGATTATTCTAATGTATATACACTTGTGGGGTATGGATTAGAAATTTACAATATAAAGGTAGTGTACCAGTATTCGCTTTGAGGGAGAATGCAAAACTATGTTGTCTTGTATACCTCATTACATCTGACGGGGGATCGAACATTGACCTTCCCCAATATAAAATTAAACACGACAACACTATTGCATTTCTCCATGTTTCCAAAAGAAAAGGTAATTGTTTTGTTATTTCCGACGCAAGTTTTTGGATATATTTCATAATGATTATTGATATTATTATTTTTTTTAAATAAATGGGACGGGGCCCCACACAAACTCAGGTCATAGCTCAAAATATATATTTATTGAAAAGTATATCTAAATAATCCACAACAATTGGATAAACGCTAACAGTTTCATTCTGTTTCAGACTGTTTTACTTGCATACTGAAAAGTTCTTGATTTTGCACTGACATATAAATGTGTTACATTTTATTTTGGAAAATTTATTTTCACTATAAGATATACATGTATATTGTTTTTAGAAAATGTGGATGAGAGTGTCATAACATTTATTTTGATTAAGTGTATGCCATGCTTGATCCAAATCATTGAAAATAAATATTTTATTACTTTGTGTGTAATTTGTACCCTCTTCTAAAAGCTTATATTCTAATTTCAATATTCCATATCTAAAGTTTGATACGTTTCTATGTTTATACTTAAAATAGCTTAATTTTTATTAGTATGAATTTAAATATTACATTTTGAGCATTTATACATTATTGGCTAAGTTTATTATGAGAGTATAAAAGCAAGCCAGCTTTGAACGATTATTCAAACTATTTAAATAATTGTATTTTGGTTTTGTCACTCACGTTTTATTAACTAGTTCCCAGATCAAGGCCACATCTTTGGAAGACCATCAAAGAGTCACATTACCCACGACATTATCCTCATCTTTCGAAAAGCAGATCATCTCTAGAGTCTGCTTGTATTCACGAACCAGCCCGAATTGATGAGACTGGACGGGAACAGTAGGAGATATGAACAGTGTGGCTTCCTCTCCACTACTTGCCGGACATCCCGTCACCACATTTATAACATACAACATATCTTGGTTTGAAAACTACAGTTGAAACATAGTCAAGTAGACCAAGAACAACACTAGCCAAGGTGGGAGCCCGGATATAAGAGTTCATCTTGCTTGGAAGGGTTTCACGTTGACAAGTCCTGGGCTCATATCCCAGCCGGGTGTTCTGAGGTGGCTTTCCTCAAGAGTTTCCCACTCTTTCTCAACGAAAATGAATGTACATTTTCTCCAAACGCTATCTTCATCTTCCTTATCCTATTAGAGAAACAGCCGAATTACTTCATTGTGCTGACCACATGCCACTCTCTGTCTGAAAATGTTGGTACAATCATCACTAACAGCGGTGGCCGCTCGGTCGGCATAGCTCGCTTGTGGCCTCCCACCATGTAGGTTTTTTTGTCTTAAACTTTATAATCTTAATATTTATAGAATAAGAAAACTGAATTTTATTTTATTTCAAATGGGAAAATAATACAAAATTCATTCATTTGAGGAGTAAACAGAAGCTTTTAGGAAAATTAATAAATCATGCCACCATACATTTTATTTCGTAAATGATACATAACATTGTAATAGTTATTGTTTTTATTAATACGCTGGTTAGGACCTACCTAGTAACGCTCTGCATGCTCTAATGTCCTGAAATACCTACTCTTTAGATTTAGTGTCTCCGTGATGGAAGCTTATTCATGTCCTTTTAGGGTGGGTTCATTATTGTGTCTCAGTGATAGCAGTGACTTCTTATTATTTTAGTTTGGTTCATTACTGTCTCCATGATTCCAGTTTCTTATTTTTTTATTAGGTTAGTCCGTCAGTGTTTCCCTGATAGCAGCTACTTATTTTTATTTTGTGTTAGTTGGTTAGTGTGTGCTTCTTCTCATCCATTCAAGTTAAGTCTTTAGTTTATTCCTGATAGCATATATTTATTGTTCTCTTGGTTTAACTTATTAGCATGTCTGCCTGATATCAGTAGAGTAAGAATTAAATAATACAATATTTCTTCAGACTTTCTCTACCTCCACACGTTTTTCAAACCATAGAAGAAAATAATGGTTTACCAAAGGAATAATGATGATGTGCTATATAATAATCAGTGGAACTGACTCAACGTCATCGTCAGAGGAACCATCACACCATCGAGAAGAGAGATGACTCCAAATCTTAAAAACTAGATCACCAAGACGGTGGTAAATTCTGGCACCTGTTAAACTATTCACAGACTGATCCAGGAAAAGATACTCCCCACCCCAGTGACGGAGATATACCATTGACAGCACCAGAGGATAGGTGAGAAACATATGCGCTATCTCTGTGAGTAATATACATACACCACCCCCATAGCTCTGATGGTGACCAAAAAGTGGTAATGACTTGATATATAACCACTCACCGATTGAACTACCTTGGGTACAAACTCCGCTCTCCTTCAAACCACCAGTGAGCCATTTACCCAAAATGGCATAAAACAAGGACCAAACTTAAAATAGCCTCGTCAGGAAAGCCCCGCATACTTTAGAATGGATAATGAGATATAATATCACTGTTAATTCATACAAGAACCAATTAATCCCCCTGAAACCCAAAGTCATATAAGAGCACACCATAGACCATAGCCATAGACGACTCCCTGCCATTTGGAAAGCATCACCAATAAATTATTGTGAAGGCAAGTCTAATACCTTATTACTTCATGGAGGCATAAAACTATAGACCTATATACCTAGGGGATGCTCTTCAAGAACACTCGTGTTAACGCTTTAGTTCTTGATTGGACCAATACTGTGCTTAGCATTCCTTGCCATAGTGGCATCAAAAACTTCTACACAGGTACTACATACAATATTTTCGAAGACTATTTTACCTTTTCTTTGTTCGTGGTTGCTCAGATTCCTACAACCCTTCAGAAATAAATCACCAACATCAGATCTCGCTTTATGAGAAGGATGATGAACAGAGAGATAAAACCCAATGTTAATATCTTACAATCCCTCCCATTTCAGGGATTACAGGCACGAGTTGGATTGAAATCAAAACTTCTCTTCTCACTCCCTGAGATTTTGAAATTACCGGCACATCACTCAACATCCAATTGAACATTTTAATCTACAAAAGTTAGCGTTCTTGATGCAATTGCCCGTGTGTCCACTAATGAAGGCTTCGTCTATTGTAAAAATCCATAAAAAAGGTTCAGTACCAAATCTAATAATATATCATTGTTTTGTATGTGCTTACTGAAAGAAGGACTATTAGCACCAGGGATTATCTTGTAGTGGACTTTGAGTCAATCGTGTATACGTATACTGCCTTCTTTTACATACCGATAAGTTTGCAACCATTTCTGTCTCAAACAGCCGATATTCGAACAAGTCACTAAAAAAAACTACGTTTGATCCTTAAGATGATATTTCAATGGTATAGCTCATGGCCTTGAACCAATCACAGAGGGTCTAAGTTAGCCAAATGAGGCCAAGAACACCTTGACGCAATCTGTGTAGCAGACTGATACCAGGACTCCATCATGATGTCGCAAGGAGCCAGCGTCATCCTAGTGCACTGTTGTGATAAGAGAGTAATCTATCTAGTGCAAGGTGTGACCTTGACTGTCATATATAAATATACCACTATCTAGGTGCTAACATTCGAAGAGGTCAAAGTCATACACATATCTAACGAGCAATCGTTATTTCAAGATTAGTTAACGATAGGATTTCATTTCGTATAAAATCTGCATTCATAATAGTAGATTGAGTCGCTACTAGTCATTGTCATCTTAAAATCACTTAAATTGGTAGAGCATCTGATTACTAAACTAAATACCTTGAGTTCGAGTCCCAAAATGATTTTAAAACTATTAAATTGCTAAAAGTAAAGTTTTCACTTCTTTCTTATTAATGAGTTGACAGCTGGAGAAATGGATGTGGTATATATTTTAGAACTTAATTCGTTCTTTATTTTTGTGTGTACATAAAAATACCGGTTGATAATATCCAAAATTTTATTTTGAATAAAAAATAACTACGATGGTAACTTTTGTGTTCAAAGTGATAATAAAATAACACAAGTCAAAAGGGTGTTTGGTTGCGGCTCAACTTGCATTAAACATTCTTCATTTTAAACGTTTTTGGCCTAATTAGATCAATTATTTTGACTTCGCAATATTGAATTTTTTATTTTAAGAACTCTCTAGAGATTATCTTAAGACCCATTGGCATGACTAATTTTTAGATTTATAGGATGTTTGGAAGTGATAGAATAATTCATGTGAATATACAGATATCAAAAGCTATATCCAATTATTATGTTCAAAATCTTTGCTGCACACTTTATATAATTTATAATCAAAAAACAAATATGTCAACCAATAAATTTAAAAAACAATATTTGAAACGAATTATTAATCAGCCAATACACTGAGTTCACAAACTAATGCAATATTTGCCTACGAACGATCATATAATATATAAAAATAGAAATTATACATCGTTACAAAACTTATTGAAAATAAGAGCCTCACAGTTTAGCAAAGAACATAACTGTCCAAATTCTTGTGCTTGTTTAAGGTTGTCCCTCTACACGTAATTAAATATTGCAATTTCCTACCATATAGGAAAGGTTTTAATCTACTGGTTTAGGACATTTTTAAAAATATTCATTCTATTACTCTGGGTAATTATTGGAGAGAATATCTTTCTTCATTTTTTGGTCGTAACATTTTTTTAGTACTGCGTCTTATTATCTGTTCAAGCTAAACGCTGTTGATTAAGCTAATAAGCTAGGGATACTGAAGGTTGAAATTAGAAAAAGTCTACCTGCATTTGTGTGGAGGTAGAGGGGGAAAACATTGAGCAAAAATCATCCTCAATACACCCGACCGGGAATAAAATCTCGATATCCTTGTGATTGGCAGTCTAGTTTATTGCGAGATATCTAACTGAACCAACTACCATTAATATAGCTTCGGCTATTTACACTTAATAAATATACGCATACCCTGACAATTATATATCCATAATTTTTTGAACTCTATAAATCCCCCATTTCACCAAACTCCATTTAGAAATTCCAGTTATTTAGGAATTAATGGGTTATTTAAAATAATCTCACTACATTCCTGGCATTTTTATTAGAGTACTTTTAAATTTTTTAATCAGCCTGAACAAAATAATTAATATTTTCTACAATAACTATCGAGAAGTTTTTTTTACTAGACATTTCCCGTCATCTAATTTTAAATTCAAAGCTTACAGGGTTGTTCTTTTATAAACTTGGGAAATTTAATTTAGATTTATCCCATTGTGAAATAAAGATTTTATAATAATTTTTTAAAATCTACTATCTCCAACTCTCACACTCTTTCTTAGCGCCCAGATTTCCAGTTTGAAATTTCAAGATTTATTTGACTATCTTATATGGTTTACTTAAGTGCTTGCCAAAACTTCAATTTCAAGCCCCACCAAAGAGTAGTGCTCTACATTAGTTGTATCAATTTAGAGCTCTTCAATTTCCTGGGCTTGCATTTTTTAAAAAGATGTGTTCAACGTCATTAGGCTCTCAAGGAAGGTCCATCGACTTATATGTCAAACTCTCATTTTATATCAAACAAAAAAAGTTTGTTACATTAAGTCAAGCTATTATTTTAATTCTGGATATTTTGAAATCCCCCATTTCATCAGCATTCTTCCCAAACAGTAAATATTTAACACTTAATTGGTTATTGGAGTATATCCTTTATATTCTTGACAAATTTTCAATTTCCGACTCACTTAGAGGGGTTATTTCCTTTTACTTACCCCCTCCACCCGCACTTTCCATATTTTCTCCATTTAAAATCTTTAGTCTTTTATAGTTATTTGGAGTGGCCAAATATGATTACTCTACCAAAGAGAAAATTAGTTTGTATTCATTTTTGGAAATTGTAGCCCCCACAATTTTAATACTGTAGCTACTACTTATAAATTTGGAATCTATGACGAATATTACTATCTGGATTTTGTTTTTAAACTTGCCTGCCAAATTTAAATTTTCTACCACAACTAAAAGTGTTTTTTATACACCCTTCCCCCACACCCTGCTATCCCCCTTTTCCAATGCCCCAATTAAAATTTTATTATTTTCAGCACTTAATATTTATTTGGAGTGATCTTGTTACCTGCCTGCCTAATTTTAATTTTCTGTCACACTGGGAAGTTACTATTAGTTTTTGAAATTTTGAACCACTTCACTCCCTTTTATCAATTCACACTCTCAAAAATTTCAAATTTTAATATTAATTTTGTTATTTGGAATTGTCTCTCTATCTGTCTGTCAAATTTTAGTTTTAGATCTCATCTAAAACATATTTGTCTAGTTATAGGCCCCCAATTTTCCTTAGTCCCATTTTAAAACCTATCAATTTTTGAATTTTCTGGATACACGAGGTAGTTTCTCTACCTTGCTGCCAAAGAAATTTTCAAGTTTTCATGGCCAGGGTTTGGGTAAATACGTTGTTAGGTGATAAGTTACACCTTTCTGTCCCCAAACCTTTCTGCATCTCTCCACCATTTTGGGGGATGAAATTTGAAAAACCCTAAAAAAACACGACTCACTCAATTCCAGAAAGGAATCTTCATTTTCAATTTCAAGGCTCCATGCCCTTTTTTTCAAAATATACAACAGTAAATATTGGAAAATGCGAACCCCCTTTTTTCTCCTCTTAGAGGTAAATTTCACAAAGCCTTGTATTTTCTCTTGCCTAGGGCAAAAAAGGAGCCTCAGGCAAAATTTCAAGATTCCAGGCTCAGAGGTTGGAGTAATATGGTATTAAGGGATTGAGTGAGTAGATTTGTCTTTTGAATAAATAGATACATTAGAAAGTAGTGTCATAAAAATAATTTGAATACATTTGTGAAGTAACGTCATAATGCATATATATTGTGTTAATGGAGTTAATCAATTCGTCTCGAGTTTCTTTGAAATTCAAAATATAAAACTACCTTGACTTTTGCTTTCAAAAGTAGCTTACGGTACCTAAAATTTGATATTTAATATCTAGATCATTATATAAATAAACACTGATACTATAGTATTGACAACAATGGTCTTACTTTTGTTGAACAAAGTCTGAAGTTAGCTAGTTCCAAAACTTTTATTGTCATGGTTAAATGTATTATGAATTATTAATTTTGATATATTTATTGTGAAACTAATAAAATAATATACTAGCCTACCAAACTATTTTTACCAAATTATTTTTTTGTTCGAGGAAATTTTCTGCTAAAATGCCTGAATTATTATAGAAAATGCTCAATTTTTTTTTAGTTCTAGATTTTGGATTGGTTTTATTATTCGTGAATACGTTGATTGTTTAATGTAAAAGCAACCCAGACAAGTGATGAACAGTAGTGAAGAGCAACCGAGGCAACAGGACCAAGAGCAACAGAAGCAGAAACAGTTGCCGCTGCTGGCGCGCATCAACCTACCACTCATATGGGCTCAACTGGAATGTGGTGTACGGATAGAGGACCTACAGGAGAAGAGGTTCCACGAGGCGTCGGTTCTCTTGAATGTATGAGATTTCCAAATGTAATTTATTATTGGTCTTGGTTCTAGGCCATTGAGCCTAATCGCCTGGTTTAAAGCTTGTGCGCTATCTGGGTAGCATCTTAAGTCGTGTAGTCTTGAAAATCCCGCCCTAAACCCCGTCTTCTCTTCCTTCTATTCTTTGGGCCGAGACTCTCCCTTCCGTTACTGTAATGGCTCTATAGTAAGAAGTTAATCTTCTCTTATTTAGCTTAGCTTGATACTTAGCCTCTTTCGCTTCTTCATACACATAACGCCAAAGTTATTTAAGAACTTTTTTGGGCTTGTGCCACACAGGCTGTATTTAATACAAAAATAAAGATTATTCAGTGGAAATTTTTCATTTCCCTTTTAATTAAAAATCCAAGTAAACTAAGCTGTGGATAATTTTTAAAAAGTATATAAAGGTAATATCCGAATAATCTGTAAAGTAACACCAAGATACGTACAATGAAACCGGGATCTTTGGCTTGCCCACCAACGCTCCATCAGCTACCAGTTTTGTACTATATTTAGCGTAACTCTATCATCATAGTTTAAGGACGAGTCTATAATAAGCTGTTTAATCATCAACTACCTGGTTTCTATAGAAAGCACGGTCACTGGTGACTCAGGGCTAGCCTTTACGCTGCCGCCTGTATAAGTTTTTATTGAACATGTTTTACATCCAAACTCGATGTATAGATTAATGTTATTAAACTGTATGAATAGTGTTGAAATAATTAAGAACGTAATAATTTTTATTTGACTGCTTTAGTTAGAACACCTGGTGAGTAGGAGCAAAACATTCTATCGTTAAAGATCATATTTGGAAAATACCTCCATATGTTGGGGGGGCCAACACCGTCGACGTCTGTTTGGCTAGAGTCAAGGACTTCCTGACAAGAATGAACCTAAAACAACTATACAACAATACTTAAAAAATAATTGAAACACCAGGACATTAAATCTGACTCATGCTTGTGATATTACCTCTTGGCCAACAAAATTGATGCATTTTAACGGTTAAAATAAAGGTTATTTATCTTTATATTAGATCTCATTAGGAATATCCAAAGCATTAGGATATTCGGTAGTGTGGATGCCTACTAATCAAAAGTCATGGGATCAATTTGTGGCATGGCCGAAGAATGTATCATTGTTGGAATGTGGGTTTTCCTTTTCATAGTGTTGAATTAACGCCAAGAGGGCTGGGTGTGGTGTTTGTGCTAAGTTTAAGATAGTTAGATGGGAAATGTTGGCAGCCATACATGACCTCCCTGGTACAGCATATTCCAGCAAAGAGTTGTCACACAGCCTAAAACCTACTATAATACTTTAAAAACCATAGAATAATAATAACGATATTCAAAGGGATTGATTAGAATTAGTAGTCAGAGTGTATTAATTCCTTTCGAGTCTATAAAACATTAGAGGTTAAAAGGTTGAATTTATATGCACAAAGAACTCGCTTGCAAGTGGAGCAGAGTAATTGCGATAAATGGAAAATAAATATAATTCCCACACATCACGACTAGACAGCCAGCGTTAAAACAAAGGTGTATACCGTTCAATGGCTGAGGTGAAATTCTTGCGAGCTGTTTCTAACATGGCCCTGAGTAGTTTGCCGTTATTCCTTTGGATAACTCTCGCTGTAATTCTAATATAGTATTAATTTAATCAATTATCCCTTTTGGGTTGCTTGATAATAATTTTGGTTTAATTTTAATACATCGTGAACCATACATTATACCTGTTTTTATTGAAACAGGATTACTTTATACAAGATGAGACCCTTTGCAAGGCCTCTAAGCTGGCAGAAGAGCCGGTCTCCGTGGAGTCGTTTTTAGAGACGGTCCAGTTCTGGTTGAGAGATAAGACATCCTTGTGTGCCATAGATGTGGACAGTGATGCGATGGTGGGACTTCTTATCACGAGGGTTGTCAGCTACCTTGAACACGCGCGGTCATTCAGCAGGATCAGGGCATGTACACA
>CABFWB010004118.1:50706-65343 GCA_902151455.1 Timema bartmani
TTTTGGCGCCAGTATCTTGTTTGTTTGTAAACAGTGTTTAAATTGCTAATAGTTTTTTTTTACGAACGATGGCGACACTAGAAAATAAATGATCAACAAAATATATAATAATGTTCCTCGAGGCATATGAACAGTATCCATGCTTGTGTAACCATAACATTTCTTCATTTATAAAGACAGAAATAAAAGAGACGAGGCATTGAGAAAAATAGTCGAGGTTATGTCCGATGCAGTCACAGAATTTAGTCTAAGCGCTGCAAAGGCCAAAATACGTAGTATTCGAAATTCATTTACGAACCCATAATCTATGCTTTCGCTTCTTTCTTTTTAATTTTTTCTGGAGTTCTAAAGACACGATTTGCACTACGACATCAATACTTGCACTAACTACGGCAGTTGACGCCATGTTGAATACTACTCCAGTAGAAAAATGTTTGATGAATGTGGAAACACAAACTGGCGCCATTAATATTGGTGCCATTAAACTGGCATGCTACTGGCACCAATAATAATTGCATGTGGAAACTCCGCTTTACTGACAAACGTCACCAGTGGGGTCACACAGAATAGCACCAGCCTTGAGAAGGGAAGGCATGGTCAATCAGCCCTAGTTGGGAGATGAATCTTATATTCTAGCTAGGATAAGGAGGGAGGGAGGAATGACTGGGTTTACACCACGACAGTAAGTTTCCAGCAAACTTTGATCACGTGAGGTTGAGCTGGTCTAGGACTCCAGGCAATAAAAATAACACATTCACTCTCTCGAAACAAGCACAATATCCTCTTAGAGATTCAAACCAATATTTTATATTTTAGCAACGCGTCTTACTACCCGTTTGGGTTATACGCTCAAGTACTAACTACGCTAGTGGGATAAGAATTGGGAGGGTTGAATTTAGAGGAAGTGAACTCGCATTTGCGTGGAGGGAGAGTGGAAAACCACTAAGGGAAAATTACTCCCAGTTCACCCGACTGATATTCGAACCTCAATCTCCCCGTCCTCGGCAGTCTAGCTCAACACGAAACTAGCGCGTTAGCTAACTACGCCACCAAGGTAGGCAAACCATTATTAAAAGAGACTAACGCCCACAAATAAATCAGAGAGGTATAGTTATTTAAGAACAAGTGCACAACATCCTCACAGGGATTTGAAACAAAGTAAATTGGGCCATAGAAACACTGTCCAAAATCAAATGAAGCCAAAAATTGAGCGTCGTTCTGATGGCATCATCAGTGACGAAGGTGAAATTTGGGAAGAGAATGGAATTATGGTCTGGGGATTGGACCATTGATCATGTACCATACTGTGGATACATATTTATTGGTGAAGTCAATAATGTTCGACTTCCAGTCAAAAACAGCTATCTTAACCTTAACACAAGCCTTGAATAAGAAATAGATTTTAAAAAGGTCACATGATTTGGGGAAGCAGGTGTCGGCATGGGTTTGATGCTGAGCGGAATCAGCGTGGCCAAAAGCCTAAACCAGACGGTGATCATGGGCATCTTCACCAGCGAACGTAGTCAGGCCATGGCTCGCAAGATGGGCATGAGCTCCTTGTTTGAGGTGAACTATGCTGACTGGCTCAATGAGGACGAACAGTTGGTGTTTGATGACCCTGGCGCTGGGAACTACAACGCCAGTCTTATGGCCCTCAAGGTCCCCTACTGGACCCACGACCAGAACAAGAGCTTCACTTTGGGACAGGGGCTTCCCTCTATACTCACCACTATTCCATCTGTGTCAAACGAGAATACTCCTTGATGTAAGCTCATTATACCATGTAGAGTATCAGCAATACTGTGCAAGACGCTGTTTATTTTGGACTCTCTCTTTCTTTGACAAATGATTGCAAACATCTAGTTATTTTATTTTAATTCATTTTGTCATTGATTGAAAATATTTATATATTTCTCTTTGGTGATTTAGCTTCTAAACTTTCAGGATAGGAGTAAAACTCTATCATCTTATCTGAATTTAAGAGTTGACTAATCTACACTTTTTTCAAACACCTGAAAAACTAAAGAACATATATATTTATTTTATACCTGCTGATGTAGTTCTTTAACTAACAATAAATTAAAATATTCTTCTTGAAACATAATTAGCAAGTGTCAATACTAGATTAGGAGGGTGGAGGTGCTAATATAAAAATTAGTTGCACCATTTTAGCTGAGCGCACACTTCTATTTTTAATTGGAGGATTAAAAGATTAACTGGGTAACTACACCCACCCTAATTCAAGATGTCCAGAAATTCATCTCTGAATGTGCAAGTTGGTTTGCAAATTATATTTTAACACACTTGGTCATCGTCCAAATAATTATCATACAGTTTAAGGGAATGGTGACCAACTATGCTACATATTATTTCTAAATTTGGTGATGAAATTAACTAGCTTAAGGGGTATACAACATTAGACTGTATACTGCAGGGTCCTCATATAATACATATATGTGTGTGTACACCATTTTGTCGCTTTATTATTTTTAATAGATTAGTAGGTATATATATGAATAGATAGGTAATATATCATTTCTTGAGATAATCCAAAGGTAGCACTGTAGGTATTAAATAAATGAGATTTAAATTTTAATTTGAAAGGATATTCCTATTGATACAAATTAATTATCTATTACATATCAAATGCATTCATAGATCAACATCCTTTTAACATTTGGTAGGCCTACTTCTTTTACTTTGGACTATTTAGATCAGTGTTTCCTGAACTTCCACCAATCGCGTGCTCCTTTCTGGATATGGCCCTACCAACGTACCCCTTCCAAACATTAATTTTTTAGTAAGACAAAATATTCTTAATGCATATTTTATGATTAATAAAACTTAATGGTACTTCACACATCTCCCGAATTACCACAATCTGGGAGACACTGATTTAGAAAGTTTTTCTGAAATAATTAATACTCATGTTTGTAGCCATCAATCTCACAATAAACTATTGCTTGTGACGGAAAGAGTGACGTTCTAATCTAAGCAGGGTAAGCTAGTAGCAATTTTACAGTTGTTCTTTTATTCCCGCTCCAAGTTAATTAGGTTGCACTTCATTTACCTTACTCATCCTCGCCACTATGATTAAGTTGACAATAGCCCTTGCGTATGGAGTACATATAAATATATAGAGACACGAGTTGTGTGGTAGTTGCTATCTTTTTTGTGCTTTTTTTTAGATTATACAACGACTAATTTTTAATTAGGATATTTAAAGCTATAAACCATTTATACATTTTAGTACAGGCAGCAAAATATGCTTATGTTTTAATATCAGCCTTATGTATGACATTCTAGTGGAAACTTAAGTGTATCGTGAGTATAAATGCACTGCGGTTGATGACAAGTTCACTATTAAAAACAGTTATGATTCGACCAAAACATGGCTCTAGAACCATACCATTAGAGATAAAAACAGAAACTGTTCAACTCCCAGAAAAAATATCACTGAAAAAAAAAAACCTTCAAAAGTGCAGAAAAAATAAAACTAACCTAAATGGATAACAGTAAAAACAGAAACGAACTGAACGACCACGTGGATACAGATTCCCCATTTCTTTTCAGAGGGTGAAATACATTTTCCAAACATAGCAATGCAACCATACCAATAATAATAATAATAATAATAATAATAATAATAATAATAATAATAATTGTTATCTTTCCCCCCCAATAATAATTTCCTGCAATAATGAAATGCACTCACAGTCACCCCCCTCCCTCTCACTCGATACGACCCTGTTATTGCGTGATGTTATTTTTTCATGGCAACCTTCTCTACTCGTGATGTGATGCCTCAGGAAGGGGAAGTGGTCATTGCAGCTCGAGGCAACAAGGGCTATCCCTCACTTGTAATGGGCCTTAGGGTCCCTCATTGCGACACCTTCTCTAGAGGCTGTCTAGAGGGTAGTATTACAGCCAGAAATCACCGGAGGGGACACCGCAAATAATGCAATAGTTATCAGTCAAAACAATAACACTGAATTATTTGAAAATCATCACTTTTATTTTTTCTAGTTAATCTAAAAATTACAACAAATTTAATAATTGCAGGTGTGGATGATCGATCTAAGGCGTTTGACAGACATTAAGATTTTTTTTTACAGTTTAAAAGATACTTAAAAAATGTTCATTTAGACATGCGTCAAGAAATGTGATATGGAGCTGTCCATTTTGATAGACATTATTAATATCCAAACAATATTACTAATAATGTACTAAAATAACTATCAATGTTGACTGTTAACGAAATGTTTGTATTTTTAAAAGCTCCTTTCAGTCAGAATCCTACAGTGCATTTAATATTTTCACACACTAGTTCTTCTAAAGGAGTGCATTTGCTCCAAGATACAATTCTCATCCATAACCTTTAGATTAAGTCGTTAATAACCCTTCTGAGCCCCTATTGGGGGGTCACGTGAGATAAGGCGTCAAACTCGTCCAGTTTGGTTTGCTGTAGACGAGGAGGTTGGGGGATTAATCTCATTAGGGTGCAATAAATACAGTTTTTTATTAAGAGTTTTCTATTACTCTTCGAAAATATTGGTACATTTCCTCTAAGCCCTATCTTCATCCTTCCTAACCCATTTAAGTTTAAAAGATAGATAGTACGGACGGATATTAAGACACATATACAACACTTTTTTGATAGAAAGCCCAAATTTAAATAATTAGGTAAAATTGTACTCCTTATCTCTGGCAAGTATATAATTAATGAGTAGTTCAGTAACTGTAAAAGAAGAAGTTATCACTGTGGCCCTAATCATTTAAAAATAGTCAGTTTAAGGAAGTTTAGAAACCCCACAGCCAAACTTTACCGCACATGAATAATAAGAATGATAAATACCACCAAAACGGCTCTTTATATTTTACGGTTGTCGGTCTACATTCGTGCAGATAAATATATTTACTTTACTTACATATTTTTCATCTATAGATTATGTTTATAATGTAAAGCCATTCCATTGACAATTATTGTATTAGTTCTTCCAATTGTCAATCATGTTTTTTTTTAGATTAAAGCTTATATATACTGAATTTGACCCCAAAATTTTAATTTCAAAATGTTGAAAGGATGGAATCTTTAATTGAGGTGTAAATTAGAATATGAATATAGATTATATCAGATAAATAGATTTTCTAATTTACACTTCTGAAATGTAAATACTACAGCTTAGAGTGGTCAGAGAAAAACAGGCACACGAGCCTATAAGTATGTGCATTAATATTAATATTAATTATTATAGTGTATATTGTAACTGTAGGTTTTTATACTGAAATATATATTTTTTGTATTATTGTATTGATTTTTAAGTGTAGCTTTAATATTTATAAGTGGTAAAATAGTCTAAGGCTTCATTCTTTCAAAAAACTAAACTGCTGATGACGGGGAGATCGAGGTTTGAATCCCGATTAGTTGTACTGATTAGGTATTTTCCTAAATGGTTTTCCACTCCATTTCCATGCAAAGAGGGTACACCTCCTATAAATTCAACTCTTCTCAAACCTATCACATCTAGCGTAGTTTGTTCATACGCCAATCATCCCAACGGGTAGTAAGACACGGCGAGAAAATTAATAAACATAGGCCTATCTTTGTAAACAATCAAAATTGGACTTTCAAATTGACTTTATTTCGTCAGCACCAGACATTACTACCCATTCTTTCTAAGCGCATATATTAGTTACTATAATGTGATAGCGTTTACAAAGGTCAAATTTTGAGGAATTGTACCTGCCTTTTCGTAGAGGGAGACCGGAAAACTATTTTAGAAAGCCACTCTCAGCACACTCTGTTCTATTACGAGGGTGACGCCTTAGACCATGTGGTCACCGAAGAGGTTAATTGACTTATTTATGTTTTCTTTTAGCCTAGCTACTTTTGAGAACAGAACGGGACATTATTAATGGTTTATTTTTAAATTTAGAAAGAAAAGAATATTTTCATGTCAAATTAAATTAAGGTTCGTTAATTACCTCCGCGTTTAAAAGTGGTACGAAATCACAGCTCAGGAGTTAGCTCGCACTCGTTAATTTTTTGCTTGACGAAAAAAATGCAAACACAATTATCCAACAATATAGTATGTTTTTTGAGAAAAAAACAAAAAAAAACAAAAAAACAAAACAAGAAGATTTGATCAGAATTGTCAGTGGCTGTGAGTGGAAATTTATGTCAAATTGGTCATAAATTTTCTGATTTTTTTTCCATTTTGTTATGAATACAAGTATATGAGTAGCTGTCATTAACTTGGTGACTATCGCTCGGTAACCCATTCCTTGACATGTTCCGGAGGGGGGGGGGTAGTAGCGGGGTTGATTTGTGTATATGGCTCCCATTTACTCTCTTGGGGGGCCAAGAGGGAGGTAGGATGTTGGTTCAGATTCAGACTATCTCCTGCCCCGGCCCATTTGGTTGGGGGGGGGTGATTGGAGCCGGAGATGTCCCGGTAATAAGCGTCAAGGAAGATGGGAATATACTGGCCATGACTGGCAACACGACCAGCTGAGGTCCTCTGCTCCTCCACTTCCCCCACCCTACCAATGGAGGAGGAGGAGGAGGAGGTTCTGCCAGCATCATGGATTTATGGCCAGAACTCTGCAGGGATCATTTTCTCTAGGCCAGATGAAACAACGCAATAAGATACTTTTGAAATAATATTTTATACAGAAGTAGGATAATACACCGACTGTCAACCTCAGTTGTCTTGGTTTAAAGTGCTTGCCTCAGAACCCGATGTTCCTGGGTTCAAACACAGCCAAGGCACAAAGATATTTCTTGATCGACAAAAATCCGTAACAACTTCCAATGGAGGTGAAGTAAAGCCGTCAGCCGTTGTGGCATGCCAGTTAGGTATGAGAAAGTAACTTTCCGGTAAAATTGGTATACCCTTTCGCGCTTTCACGCAGAATTCAATCTGTTTCTTAGGGAAAGTGTCTGGGGTTAGCGTCAGGAAGGACATCCGGTAGTAAAACAGGTCCACCAAAACAAATATGATGAATTCCTGTGGCTTGTCATAGAAAATGTCGACCTCATATGAGTGGGATAAGATGAAAGAAAAGGTGAAGAAGAAAATAGAAGAAGGGTTATATATTCAATCTCCTTCATATTATACAGCAAACATTTGATATGTGACAATAAAGTTTTTACAACTTTGTGAGGAAGAGGAAAATTTGTCTTTTTGACTGTTATTCCACAACTACAGGGTAGTAGAGTTAAAAAAGAGTTCATCGTAAATTGAAAAATGATACCTGGAAACTGGAATCGAACCCGGAGCCCTTGGGTAAGAAAGCCAATGCCAAGCATCCTAGCTATCCAAGACTCGTCCAGTGCTAATTCAGAGTCTGTGGTGGACATGTGGAATTCTTTCTACTGTATTTTTATTTTAAAATTTTTCCTGGCAAAACTCACTATGTCCGGGACAAGAATAAAATAACTGTTGAGACAAATTTGTGTATAAAATTAAATCAAAGGTTTCTGTTGGAGCAATATTTTATTTATTTTAACATTCTTTTATGTTTTAAAAACATAAAAAATATTGTCTTGTACTCGGACCCCATTCCATCCCACCCATCTTAAAATGAGATTTAAAAAAAACTAGTTTTGCTATAAAGATGTGTACTCATACCTCTCGGACAAGTTATGGAATATAATCAAAAGAAAACACGACGTTAAAAGATAAAACGAACTAGCGCAAGTTGTCAACCCTGTGTGGTGTTCCACTGAATGGAATCCAAATAAGGGCGCGTGTCAACCCTACAGGGCAGCTTCCCCGAATATTTCTCCTCTTTATGGACTTGTGTGAGGGTCTGATGGATTCAGGGTCAGGTATATTATTAGGAAAGGGACTATGAGAGGAGTCAGATATACTGTAGTTCTCTCTGGCGTCATATACTAGTCTATTGTTGAAAACCAACGCGCATGAGCCAACAATTTGTTAAGCTCTATAATGTTTTTTTTAGCAACGCAGCCTACTACCCAGCGATGAAGATGGTTGTTGAATTAAAAAGGAATCTACCTGATTCTGCATGGAGGGAGAGGGGAATAACGTTTAATAAAAAAAACACCTTTATACACTCGACCGGAATTCGAACTCTGATCTCCCCGTCATTGAAAGTTTAGTCTATAGTGAGTGTGACGCCTTAGATCGTTGGACCATCGCTGTGGGGTTCTACTGTTAATTTGATCCATTTCGGTAGTTGAATGGTCTAAGGCAATGTTTCTCATAATTTTGGTGATGAAAGACCAATGTCTGTCTTTTCTTGGCCACGGATCCAAAATGTTTTGATGAATTTTGCTCAAACAAGATAATTAGATTTTATAGGGCTATACTTCAGGATTTTCTATTTTATTTTGAAATAGGCTATAGCAATCTAGTTTAAAATGTATATTTGGTGATTGACTATTTGTGAGAACATTTGTTTTAGGGTAGTTAACTGGTGACTTAAAAACAAATTATTTATTTTTAAAAACGGATCTGTCACTTTGGTTAAAAATGGATACATGTTAATTTTTTTACAATATATAAATATATATATATATATATGGCTATATATATTTTTAACTCAGTTTATAGTAGTTAACTAAAGACTGGTTTTTGTAAAATATGAATTATTTTGAAAATTCATAATATGATGTTGTTCAAAATTGATGTCGAAAGAGTATGTTACGTGATAAATAATAAATAATAATTTTTCTTAATTTTTCTAAAATAAACTAATATAAGAGTGGTTTATTTACAGCAAATTATAAAAATTTGAAATATTTTGAAATTGACCTTCAATATTGAGCTCAAAATGGGTATCTAGTAATGTTTTTTCTTATTAAATTAAGAATAATCACTACGTTTTTATTTATACCTATTACGTATAGTTTTAGCGTGGTTTATAAATAACTCACTTTTGAATTGTTAAAAATCCTTAATCGGTTTTGTTTGAAATGTATATATACAGGCTGTTTATTGTGATTAACATGATGTTGTGTTTGTTTTTATGAAGAAAATTTACGCAAATGTAATTTACTGAAAACCTATTTTTGAAAAATTTTCTTCGAAGTTAAAAAATAATACATAATATGAGAAATTTTTTGTGATTGCGTCTTACCATTTTTTACTAACTATATGTGATCTATATTCTTTAACTCATCATTATTGCTCAACTTGCTTGACTCTTCACTACGGACCACCAGTGGTTTGAAGGCCACTCTTTGAGACACACTGAGGTAAGTAGTCACTCTCACAATAGATTGGTCTGCCGATGACGGGAATATTGGGGGTAGAATTCCAGTCTTGTGAACTCAAAATGTATTTTCGTAAATATATTTCCACTCTATCTCCTCACAAATATGGAAACACTTCTTCCAAATACAACTTTCCTTATTCTTTACACATAAACGTAATTAATATATATGCGTATAAGTCGAAGAGGTGCAAAATAATATTACTGTTATTACTAAGCTAAGGATTGGTCTGACTGGCTTCAATGGTCAAATAGTCTAAGGTAGGGGTTTCCAACCCTTGGGTAGTGACCCAAATGAGGGCAAAAGTTGCTCCTGAGGGTCACGGGAAGTTATCAAGATAAATAAAGAAATCGTAATAAATTATAAAATATTGCAATTACACATTAATTGTGTAATTCAGGCATTATAAAGTACTTTGAAAATAGAAAAATAGCGTGAAAAACACCTTTATTTACACTAGACAAATGTTCTAGTCAGACATGCTTACTCGTAACCAATGAAGAGTCTTGAAATACAAAGACTACAGTAGGGGCTACCAGTGATTTCCACTCTTTGCTTCCTCAAGTCTTCATCTCTTTCACTGAAACATTATATTGCATGATCTCTCCCTTCACAGAACATTTATTTACATTTTTATACGTATTTAACGTGCACTTTCTGAACCGAATGATTATATCAGTACACAAACATTTCTTTGAGTGAGTGCGAAAGGATTTTACCAATTTTGCCAGGAAAAGTACTTTCTCATATCTTCCAGGGTTCTTTAACACAATGGTTCCTAACCGGGGGCCACGGCCCTCTGAGGGAGGGTGGGGGTCGCCGTGAAAGGTTTTTTGGGGGGCTTTGAAAAAATAATTTGAAATGTTATTTTGTTTATTACTGAAGTCAACTATCTTAAATGTTACGTTTCGGAAGAAAGAATACGATAGTTGTAAGTAAGCATGTAAGTATATTAAACTCTCGATTTTCCAGGGTAGTGGAGGGGAGGGGAAACACGGATAATAAAAATCACGGATAATACAAATAATCCCCATCTGTTTACCATCACCATTCAAAATTTGTTGCCCTTTGTTTCTAACTAATTTATGTGAAAAGGGATTTTACACCATGGTAAATATTAAAACAAAGCAGTGAAATCGACTCTTGCATGCAAATAGCATTAAGTAATACAATTGAAACCAAAATAGATCAATTTGTGGACATTGTTCAAAAACAGAGGTCCCATTAAATACATTTAGCTAAGTTAATTTCGACTTTTTTTGTTTGTTTGTTATTATCTATAATAAGCGAATAAAGCCACTATCTCAGAGTAAATCTTAATGATTAATATGTTAGTAAAAACTAGGGGGCCGTGACAATATTTTAGGATATTTAGGGGGCCGAGAGTAATCAAAGGTTGAGAACCACTTGTTTAACACGTCACCATCATCTTGGGACTAATAGCTTTACTTCCCCTCAGAAGAACGTTGTGCATTGGATGTTTATCACTCAAGAAAATTCTGTCAACCTCAACTGGGTTTGAACCCAGAAACATTGGGTTCAGGGGCAAACCCTTTACCCCAAGACCACAGAGGTCGATCTTCACAACACAGAAAGAAACAGGAAATAAAAGTGCAGGACTTTAAGTTGTCTTTCATGGGTTCAAGAGCAAAGCTCTTTTCAAGGGGACCAAAATGGACCACGTCCTTATCGTTCAGTACCAGTGTTGATATAATTATCTGAGAATCCAGGGACTAGCTTCTTATTGAAATAAAGTTAATTTTGGGAATATCTTAACGATTTTACATGTTTCATTTAGTTGTTGAACAAATTTATGGCTTTATCGCCGTTAAGTATGTTACTGTGAAGAACACCAAACAATTGTATTCAGCATAGGTCCGAAAAATATATATTAGGAGGGTATTGTGTGATGTGTGTGTTTCATAATAAACTAACTTAAGAGGGCGTAGTCTATTATATTAATTTAAAAGTGACACTTGGGCATGGGATTCCAACTCAGGACCTTTGGACTAGTATGCCAGTGCTCTAACCACTGATCTATCTGGGAGTAGTGCCGTATTGTAAGCTATTTGAGCAAAGGAACCTTTTTCCGGAACGCTTAAATGCATTGCAGGTGGCCAGAATACCCCCTTTATATAGAAGTGGTTTTATTATACCAAAATACGGTTCAAATTTCCCGCCAAAATGAAGTTCTAAGGTATCAAGGTATTTCTAAGGGACTAAAATACTTAAATTTAATGTTTTTTCATAAAAAATTATTGAATAAAAGTGGAAAATTTCTCATTTTCACTGACGTTTAATGCGATATATGACAGTTATGAGATTATAGTAAATTGTTTGACACAAAGAATTAGAATTCCTTGAAAAAAGTAATTTTTTAACATGGTTACAACGTAAAATTCTAGTAAGGCCAAGAATGTTTTAAATCGTTTTACCCAAGCCTCCAGTGTACGAGATGCCCTTGATTGAAAAGCTACCCAGAATACTGTTTCCAATCCTCTTGGAAGAAAAACGCTGGTTTAGTTCTTTAATTCGGTTTTATCGTGTTTTATAAGGTTATAATGTTAGCCTAAGGCCATGAAAATAAATAATTTCCGCGAATTTAATGAAACAATCTTATATCCTCAAGCGATGAAAATTGAGTATTTCAGGTGTGAGAAATTTTCAATCGAAACATTTTCCACGGGGGTGGCTTGCTACCTACTAAACGGATGAGGGTTTGGATTTGAGAAGTAGGTAACTAGAGCCTATTACATAAAGCCATAAAATAATGTGTTGACGGTGAAAGGGAGGAATAAGGGGGGAGGGGGCAAAGGAGTTTCTTAGCAAATACTCAAACCAAACTTAAAATAATTATTTTAACTTTGGTATAGATGATATATTGAAAATTAATTCCAAACAAATAATGACATTTAGAGATGATAATTTATCGGTGAAATTTTCAGATCGCTAAGTTCCAATGGAACGGGATGTATCTGTAAATACACCGATAATAATGTAGAAGCATTAACATATCTGGCTTAGAGCAGAACCAACGTTAGTGACACATTTGGCCACTAAAATATGTACGTGAGTGGAGAAAAAAACTCATTTAAACTCATTTAAATAGCTAAAACTTGTTTTACAGAAAAAGTGATTGAAAATTTTACAAAATAGAAAATTTTCCGTGAACTATTTTCCGTTTTCCATCTCTATCCGTGCAGTAAGAGAGTACTCAATGTTCAAGAAGACAATATCACCGAGAATAATAATACTCTATCATTAAAAGCTTGATTGAGTTCTGTGGTAGAAATTCTTTACTTCGTCGAGTCAAAAAGAAGATCACAGTAATAGCAAAGCGGATGGCATTGTCCCTTTGACGTCTTTGTAAACAACGCGCCGTGTCTTCTCTTGATTATTTTATCACAATGGCGTCTCTCTTCAAGGAAGAGATTGCAAGCCGTTCATTATTTACCCCATTCCGAAAGTGGGAGTTCTCATGAAAAGGTTTTATTATTTTTATATATTTTTTGTACACAGTAGTTCTTTGGGCAAAGAGGAGGGTTGTCTGTTATTCCCCAGTCGATACATGTTTTAATATACGCGTTTTGAATATAAAAAAGGAGTTCTTTTAACTTTCCACGATATGTCTACAGGCGGGTGTTGAATTAATCCGTTAAAAGTACAGGGGTTAAAATTGAATAACGGCCTGAGTTAGGAAAGAGGCCGTTAGGTTTCAGACTCTGAACAACCACTCGTGAGATGGGAGATTTTAATTGAAAAATTGTGCTCAAATAAACCTGATATAATTGCTTAGGCGACTTGTATTAGTAGTTATTGGAAATACAAATAAACACATGTTAAAATCTCGGATATAATTATCAGTTTTCTAGAGTTGAGCCGCTACTGATTTATTCAAGTTGCTGCTCATTTGTCCTCACAAGGATAAGTTTGACCCCATTCAAGAACCACTGCTTCACAAAAAAATCAGGAAGCACCGGGGATTGAGCCCTTGACCTCTAGATCTGTAACCAGGAACTCTGACGACTAAAACGCAGTGGTGGACTGATATTGTTTTACAGTATATAACGATATGATCACTGGGCTATAAATACCAATTATATCACAAACATTCCGTATCATTTTAATTGGCGCCCAACGTGGGGCCAAACAAAAAAATATCGTAATAATTGACACTCGATCACGGGGCTATAAATACCAATTATATCACAAACATTCCGTACCATTTTAATTGGCACCCAACGTGGGGCCAAACAAAAAATATCGTAATAATTGGCGCTCGATCACGGGGCTATAACTACCAATTATATCACAAACAATTCCGTACCATTTTAAGTACCGTTAAAAGGAGGATCAAGCTACAACGTACACTTCATTTACCATGAAAGGTAATAGTTCTATCTTGACGGACTACCCGAAGTCCCTGGCTTAAAGTCTGCGCCATAGGGGAAACATGCAAGCAAAGATTGCTGCTTTTCAGGGTGAACGTAGGGTAAACAGAGTTTTCTCTGAAAAGTGCAAGCTTCTCTTGACAGATTACACTTTGGGGTTTACAAATGTTATATATCGAATGGTGTATATCAACAACATTTATACAAAAATTAATTGGGCCTCATTGTGTGTGGTTTTATCAAAAGGTCAACGAGCTGCACATAATCATTGATCAAAACGCAACTATTACATACGTGATATTCACTCATGTAGGCAGGCTATATCTACTAAAGATTTTCCTTAGGGATTTATCGATATTAAACACATTTTATTAGACTAAACTATTTGTGTGTATTCAAAAGGGAAAAAATTTATTATTTTATTCCCAACACAACAAATACTATAACTTTAATAGATAAAAAGTATATCCCAAAGATAGGGTTCAATGTTTTGGTGATATAAACCTTTTTTTTAAAAAAAACACTATTTGGATCACCTATTAGAAAATACAAACATTGTTACACCTAACTTTTGAAAATAATTAATTATATTCGAAGCTTTACTTTTCATAACATGCTTCTGGTACGAAGAAATAATACTATTGATGGACTCCTAAAACTTGCCTTGAGATAAATTCTGTACTTTTGATTTTTTCCATTTCACTACATCTTTTTGAGACTATTCCACTGTTTTTTTTCCTTCTGTATATCACTTTTTATATGCAAATAATGCACAAGTCTCCTCTTTTTAAATAAATTATTTTTGTTTTTGGTACAAACACAAGCGATTATTCACGACTTATGTAAAATATTGTGCAGTGGGAAACTAAATTATACTCAAAATCAACTATAATTGTAAATTAAGGCCGCTTCAACCGACAGATGTTATCCAACTAAAAGCACGTGAGGGAGTCAGTAGATTGGACAAATTTAAACAAGTGTGGTGAGTATAAACATGTCACT
>CABFWB010004119.1:0-33876 GCA_902151455.1 Timema bartmani
TTTTTTTCACACAACTGGTAAGATAGACGACGCACATCTTGTCTCGTAAGACCATGAAACTTTGACTCCATGACCAGTAAGTAATTTACAAGCTCTTCTTGCATTTCAGGTGACATAATTGGCTTTCGCCCCAATTTCCTACCACCCACTTCTTCAATCGGCAAATCAAGACGAGAGAGTCTTTGCAAAGTGGCACGAGGCACAGAAAATATTTTCAAAGTTTTATTTAACCCCATTGTATTATCTTTCAACGCCTGTATTGTATGAATCATATCTTATTTATTCCATAACTTTCGTTCTGACGACTTCTTTTGAAGTACAAGGAGTTTGCGAGGAATCTGTAAATAATAATATTAAATAATATTAAATAATATCACGTTAAAATGTAGTGACTGCAATATGGGCCCCTTTGTTATGGGGCTAAATTACCAGCATCGCAAGGGACCATAATACCAACCTCGCCATCTTGCTAAACACGATTTTTTTGCACACTTATTCGTAGCCGTAATTTATAATGTTAATACTGAAATCTCACCCTTATAACTTAACCTATACTAAGCTACAATAATAATTAGCAGCTATGAAAGTATAATTGTGTTAATAAATGTCAAACTTATACCTTTCAAAGTATCTTCAGGAGCGAAAAATAAAAACACACCACAAATCACTCACCATTAGAGGAACTACGCCAGCGTGTTCTACAGTTACTTCTAATAACTATTTCTAATAGCTAAAGTGTATCCTGCTATAATTCATGACCTGCTTACTTATAAAATGAAGGGGCCCATTTTAACGACGGGGCTCATATATCCACCTTCTCCTCTAAATTAAATTTATTTGAACTCATACCTTGGTAATTTATTAACGACAAAATATAAGTCTTGGTTTATATTATATTCATTTACTCCTTACGAAAGATTCAGTTAAAATGTTTTCTAAAATGTTCTTAGAGAATGTTGTAAGCCATAAAGGGATTTAAAAAAACTGCCTCCGTGATTCTTATTGGTAATTGAACAGTGATCATTTTAAATTTATATTTGTGGATTTGCTGAAGATTAATAGTTAATTTTAAATATTTGTTTGTGCCTCCCCTGTATCGTTTGCACAAATATATTTTAGCTGAATGCAGAGCTAGATAGAAATATATTTAGTATGGCTACTTAAACAAGACATTATCTTGTAGAACTTTTACATTTACTTAAAAAAACTCATCTTACAATATACCCATAGAAAAATCTTCATTGATAAATTACTAAGAATATTGGCCTTATCGACCAATAGGCTATAAGACAAGACTGGGTGTCATGTCTGCTTTATGATGTGGGCTGTGAGATAAAATAATGGTTGTTCTTGTGTAGTTACTTGTAGTAAAAACAACATTAGTCATTAAATAGGATAAAAGGTAACTAGTGAAAGAATGACTGTGGATTTTATCACGTCTATATTCACCAAATTGTTTCAAATTCAATTTAAGAGCAAAACTTAATTGCAATATCTCTTCTTTTCGAAACCCCGGAGAGCAACCAACCCAACTCCTCACAAGGATGTAGGTCTTCCTCATCTTCTACCATCCCTTTGTTCTCTTATTTGTCTCTACTTTGCGAAGATTACTTGTCTTGAAGAGAATGTGAAACGTAAATTAAAAGCTCTTTCTCTCTTTGCCGTTTCCTGATCGTTGGCCCCTAAGTTGCTGTCCTCCTGATTTATCAATGTCTCTTCTTCCTCCAACTGCCTCTCTCACTCCTAACAAAATGGCAGTGTGTCAATGGAAAGTAGTCGTCTAACTGTTCGAGATACGAGTGGAATAAACACTGCAAGAATACTGACACCATCTTTCCGTTATATCATTTAATATATTCAAATGAAGGTCCAAAAAATTAACTGAATGAGAGAAAATAGATTTCACTACCTATACATTTAGTGTAGAGCTTACACTAATCCAATTTCATCCATTATCATGATAGTGTTTACAGAATATTAAATAAAATTGAACTATGAGCATCAGATATCCCCATTGATACTGATCTCCGAATTCATCTTTTCTGATTTCAAACTAAATTCTCGTAAATAAATGGTTTATATTTGTAGATTGTTTATAATAAAGTTACAAAATATTAATGTTAAAAATATTGGGCCCACTGCATTGTAGCACCAGGCGTATGAATTCAAAATGAACCCTAAACAAACAAGGGAACCTAACTGGGGCGAGGACAAAAAATTAATTGAATCAAATGATTGCTAATGATCAGTAAGTGTCACGCTTTGGGCCGGGCTCTACAGCACTCAAGTAACAAACACAACAGATTATACTAGATATAAACAAGTACAAATATTTTTCTCAGAAAAAATTTAAAATAACTTAAAGGGAAGGAAGATTTAAAGTACAGGGACATGGAGTCAACTTATTTAAAACTATGAGGAAGCCGGTTTCAAACAACATTCAATCAGAGCTAACCGGGCAAATTCGGTAAAAACAATTCTCTTAGATTAGTAACGCAGAACAAATGTTTTAGTTTAGAATTATGTAATATTGACTTTGAATGGTAACATAAAACGCACATTTCTGCTTATTTTTTTAAATTAGTACACCTCGATACCAACGCTATTAATTGCTAAGGCCTAATCTATAATCAGAAATGTGGAAACAGGATGGGAACATTTAGTGATTCATAGCTAGTGGCGAGTCATCCACAGTGCACCTAGCTCAGATTTGAGCCCCTATTTCTTTCACCATAAATTTGGTTACTATCATGGACCATCCACAGTGCACCTAGCTCAGATTTGAGCCTCTACTTCTTTCACCATCAGTTTGGTTATTACCATGGACCATCCATGGGAGATTAAAAAGAGTACTTGTGAGATAAGGTTGTGTAACGAATAGCTTTAATGATCCAGTTTGCGATTGCAGCGAGATTTCCCATCGCTATAACTGAAATGTGAAACAGGAAGATCTCAGGTGCAAAGGTTAGCCGGGTAGTAAGAGAGTTGTCTTGTGAGTGCGTCTAGGACTGGTTGTGTTGGACTAAAGCCGTGGACACGGAAACCAAGTATCATATACTTGTATATATTGATGTGTAATAGTTGTACTAGTGTTTGTACCCATAAGTATATATATATATAATTTGTAAATAGTAAGAAACACTACAATTGGTGGCCGTAGCGGTAATTGTGAAGTCACATTAAAATGGCATAAATATGTGCAAAACAAACCGTATACACGTGTTCTGGTAATTGGTGCGAGGGAATGGTTCAATCCCAGCTTGCGACAGAGATCAATAGTTTGAGTGATGAAACAAATGTTTGTTCATGTGTATGTTTCTCTTGAGGGTAGCTTCGGGTGTGTAGAGAGCCCTGCGTTATTGTGAGAGAAAAGTATAAGCAACATAAGTGAAGCGGTTAGGGGAAAAATGTAATCCGCGTGGTAGAACAGAGCTTGATAAATTACGGTTCTAAAATTTAGCTAGACAGATTAGCAAATCGATACTGAAACTTTCTGCGAGATTTAGAGCCCTCCCGAATCGCACAGACCCGACTTTAAATAGCAAATCAAGGGACAAACTAACGTGGGACCTGTCCTTAGCAGCTCTCGGGAGCGATATACGACCTCGTGTGCGGCAAGAGCGGCCTAAGACACTGGATTCTGCCGTGAGTTTAGCTCTTAGAGTTGGAAGCTACAGGTGAAGTAGAGCCAGATGATCGCGCGTGTCGTGTATTCGCAGATGATGAGTTATTGAAACCGATAAAGATAACTGACGCCTGAGTTGTAACTCAAGATCAGCACAAAACCGGACATGGTGAAGCATAAAATGAATGCCGTGTCCGCGATGTTTGTGAATCTTTGAAAAGTGTTGCAGGTTCCATTCAGACAATCAATGTCAACGCAGATGAGAAATAAAATGCTATCCATGCGGTGAACCAGGACCTATTAATGCTAAGTGTATTAATAATAAGAAAAGAAACTAGTGCGTGTTAATGTACTCGAAAACCCACACCTGCAATAAATTATGTTTCAGAAAGGTACCTTGTTCTAGTTGAAAATGTGGAGCCAGACTCGGCCGTGTTCGTGAAGGGAAAATTGTGAGATTAGCATATATATTACTGATAAACACTGAAGAGGCTGTTTTCCTCTTAAATGAGAAAGTTTGGTGACGGGCGTCAAATGGAAAACTTAAGCCAACGAACAGGTCACTCATAAATAAATGTAAATGTTAAATGTTTAACAATTTTTTAAAAATAATATTTTATAACATAATTATATTCCATTACTTTTTTTAAGATTTGGGAAATGGAGGGTTGAATGAACACAGAACAATAATAAGATATGTTTATGTATCATTGCTTATTATTTCATGTATGCTCTTTAGTGGAATATGATGTTCTTTTACTCCCATTATGTTTCCAAGACAATGTATATTATTTCTTTTCCACTTTAAAATGTTTAATCTTAGGCAGGACTGGCTTTGTATATGGATTCAATCCCTCTGTTTAATAGTTTGTTGTTATATACATAGACTAACTTTTGCTGTGTATCACATACTAAGCATTTTTAATTTATTGATTGATATAATTATTTAATGATTAATTTTTCTTTTCGTGTTTTATAGATAGTATTTTCCTATTTGGGTACCTGGAAGTCATCTCTCAGTTTCCATACTATAAGCACATTACTCTCTTTTAAAGGTAAAGGACCGAAAAAGTCTATGTCTTGTGCGGTAGCATTTGTTTTAGAAAGAAAGAGAAATCAGTATTGGAGAAAGATAGAATTTAAAGAATATATATTAAAGCTAAAAAAGAAAGCCAGAAAAAGTAGAGTAGAGAAACAATGGATGATAGCGGGACATTTCTAAATTCATCAGAGCTCAAAAATGTTATCGATCACTATTCAAGACGATCATCCACACCAGAACCCTATTCCTTCATCACCTTAATCCTCCAGACTTTCATCATCATCTACTAAATGACAGTTCCAAACGAACATCCATACTGTAGCCCTGATACTGCACCAAATCTTCCTGCTCCGATATACATAATATATATTTATTGATGATATATTTATGCTGATCAAACTCAAGATTGGTTTGTGGTAGTTACCCATTCTGATATTCTTTCTACTTTTCTCTTTAGTTATTTCCTCTTCTCTTCTTTCCTTCCACATATCCTTCTAATATATATTATAGCAGTCCCTCATGTCTCAAACTGTGGCCAACCCTTGGGTTTCTTCTTTTTGTTAACATCTTCCACAGGATTCCTTTGTCACACATTCTTCTGGATTCTTCTGAATTACTAGTTTTATCCACCGATTTCACTTTCACCATCTATCTATAGCATCATATTACAAAATTAAATGGTGTTTTCATCTGTGAAGTCCCTGTATCCCAACTTTCACTTATATAAAGCGTGATAATCCATGTGTGTATCCTTAACAATCTATTCCTTGTCTCAATACTGATTTGATTAGAAGTAAGTAGGCTTTCTTTAATTAGAAATCATTTTTTGCTTGATAAAAAATTCCGCAGAATATGTACCCTTTTGCGTCACCCATATCTTGCCATCATGTTCTTCAAGTAGGTACATTCACGGACTTCCCCCATGACTTGGTTCTTTGTCAGAATCTGAGCCTGTGTCTCCTCCTCTTTACAGTAGACCATCACTTTTGTTTTTGTAGTGTTAGTTCTCATATTGTATTTAATTCCCATAACATCTTCCATTCATTCAGTCAAGGCCGTAGTCAGGGGGGGGGTAGGTTGAAGGTCCAACCCCCCCCCACCCCCACCCCCACCCCCCAGCCCCCGAAATTTAATGAATATATATATATTTAGCTTTATTTATGGTTAAAACACATATCAAAACTAAGGCATAATTACAAATTAGGGGGCTGCGTTACAGTAAAAAAAAACCACTTCAGAGAGCTTCTAGAGGGGTTCAATATTCAGAATTTTTTCTAGGTTTCTGCAGTTATGGTGTTATGTTACCATAAAAACACTTCGGAGAGATTCTAGAGGTGTTTAATATTTATAAATTTTCCTAGATTTCTTCCGTTATGGTGTTATGTAACAAAAAAAAAACACTTCAAATAGCTTCTAGAACTGTTTAGATATATTGATTTTTCCTAGCCTTCGGCAGTTAGAGGGTTATGTTGCCTTAATTAAAAACAATTCAAATAGCATCTAGAGGTGTTTAGTATTTATAATTGTTCCTAGCCTTCGGCAATTAGAGGGTTATGTTGCCATAAATAAACACTTCATATAGCTTCTAAAACTGTTTATCATTTTTTTTAAATTCTAGCCTCCAGCAATTGGGGCATGTACCCCCACCCCCCGAAGGTATTGGCTGGCTATGGACTTGCATTCAGTCCTACTGTAAGAACTGGTTCACGCTTTTCCACCACAGCAATGCTATCAGCGAATCTTACTGCACATATTTTATCTCTGTATATTTACACCTAAGTTGGTTTTATCTTTTACCTTAACAAGAGCAGTTTGAACACAGGTATTGAACAGAATGGGAAACAGAGTACATCTCTGACAAAATTCTTTTTTTGAGATTTTCCTCTTCCTGATGATTCCCAAATTCTACTACCGCTGCCTCATTTGTATATAATGCATATATTATCTTTGGTCTCTGTAGATGATATCAATTTTTGTAAGAATTTCCAACATTAAGATGATACTTTTCTTTAAAAATTTGTTGAGTTTGAATATTACTTTGAATTTGAAGCCAAAAAATTATGATTAATAGACTCTGATTTATTTTATTAACTATATAAAAATAATAAAATAAATTGTGTATCTGGCTGAAGAAAGGGCGTAATCTTTAATTGATTTGCTGATTTCATTTTTGATGTCAGAACGAAATAGCAGTACAAACTTAAATAACATTAAAATTAAGAACAAGGTTAAGCTATTTTTCAGTTTCCTTTGAGACACAAGAACAGAATCTATAAATTTAAAAAATATGATATATCTGTAACTTGGTTTAAACATTGGTACATACAGCCAAAGATCTAAAGTCAACATCCTTGTTCAAGCACATATTGGAGGCTTGATGATTGATCCATAATATTGTTTATATTTTCCATGACTATTTTATTTAGATATTAATTTAATCGCTTTATGTTCTTGCCAAAACAACATTCTCTAAACAAATATAAAAGATCTGGTGAGGCTAGACAAACCTCCTATTAGCACACGTTGATTTCATTTGCTAAGTGAAAGATGAGTCCACACTCGGGGTCTTGCAGCAAGCGCAATTGTTTAGCAACATGATGCCTTTCTGGAGCTAGATGGAGGCAACCCAAGTTGTAATCCTCCTCCATTCATCCCCACTTCACCCTCTCCTCCACACGTGTTCCCCAACCCACACCTCCACCTTTGAGCTTGACTCATTAAACTAATATTTGTTTGACAGCGTCACACGAAATGCCAGCACTATAATTTGGAAAAATTTTAGTTTTATAATAGTTTCTGACAATAATGAGAATAAGCCTATTTATCAATATTCTTCCTTCACATAAAAACTGATAGTATTTACTTTCACAAAATCTGGTTTCAAACCACTAGTAATAAAAAAGTTTTACTTTCATAGGTATATTTTATGTTTGAAATTAATAAAATACACCCATTTTATACATTTTTTAAATCATGGACAATCTTCCTTTCTTTTAAATATTTACTCATCAACATTTGTGTTAATCTCTAACGATTGAATTACGGTTGTATTTATTTATTTGATTAAAATAAGAATGATTATTTTATCACTTCTCAACAAATTTTAATTGAATAACCCGCCTCGGTGGCATAGTTAACTAACGCGATGGTTTCATGTTGAGCTGACTGCTCAGGAAATAAAGATCGAGGTTCGAATCCCGCTTGGATGAACTGGGGATGGTTTTCCCTTAAAGGTTTAACACTTCCCCTCCACACAAATGCGGGTTCACTTCCTTTACATTGAACCTTCTCAATTCCTAACCCAGAGGAGTAATTATTACTCAAGCGTATAACCCGAACGAAGTATTATTATTATTATTATTATTATTATTATTATTATTATTATTATTAAATAGTAGGCATAGTTATTTTTTACTAGGGCTATTTAAATGAATTTTGTGAACCAAATTATTATATCAGCACACGACTAATCAAATTATCTTAAATTTATAGCTAACACGTCACATATCCCTCACTCTTTAATTTATCACTGTGAATACAAATATATCAATACAAAATATTTCATTCCTGTCTTTAATCGAGCCCCTGGACGCACTATCGACTAAATAAGGTGTTAGCTGGGTGCCTATGATTTCAAATTGGAGGAGCTGAGAATAAAAGTGATATAAGTGACACGGGAATGTTATTTCATGAGAAGACAAAGTTTTTATTTTTTAGCACCGCATCTTACTACCTGTTCAGGCTATACGGGCATGTAATAATTACACTAATGATTTAGGGATGAGGAAGGTTGAATTTAGAAATTTAGAGGAAGTGTAAATGAATTTTCGTGGAAGGAGAGTGTAAAACCTTTAATTAAAAACCACCCTCAGTACACCCGACCAGAGCTCAAATCCCGATCTCCTTGTTATGAGCAGTCTAGTCTATTACGAAAGTGACACCTAAACCAAAAAAATTTAAAACTGGATTTAAAAACATATATATTTTTAAAATTTATCCATGAGAAAATGTAATTTAATATTTAATCCAAGCCCCCTCACAGAGCCTAATGAGCTTGTAATCAGTAACAAAAACTAATAGCAATAGTGAAGGATATAGTAACTATAAAAAATGTATCGATATATTAAATTTTTTAAAGTAGTTGAGATTGTATCTACCCTCCTATTATGAAGTTAATCGTTTCATTCATGGCTATAGTTGCAAAATGATCTTGCTTCAATTAAAAATATATATAGATAGAGAGTGTTTATATATATATATTGGTCCAATTAATAATAAACAAAAGTAAAATAATATACTATTGGTGTTTGTTCTATATTCAATCATTGAAGCAATAATAAAGCCTATATTTGAAACTAATAGAAATAACTTTACCTTAAAGTTAAACCAGTTACTAAGATACTACTACTAATAATAATCTACTACAGTGAATTCAAACATCAATACGTGTTCTGTAGATGTCGTAAGGCAAGAAGGGTAGATTCAGCAATGTAATTAACTTATCTGTTTTGATAAATAAGTCATTTAGATAAAAAATATGTTTGGAAAGCTTAACATTTCTAAACGTACCACATTATAAGTTGTCCTAGTGGATCATTGCAGTGGATACTGCATATTATTACACTAAAATGTATTCTAAACATTTTGTTGGCGAACGTTTTGTGTGATAGGCCCTCTCTCAACCTGATAGTTAAAAGTTTACTCGTCAAATGAAATGGAATTCACATATATATATTTATCCTTCAGTGTTTAATGTTAATCAAAACGTATATTTTCCCCTTTAATGCCACGATGAGAACCTTAAATTGACCCCTCTCCCAACTCTCTGTATATTCATTGCACCATACAACTCAAGTAAAAATTGAGCTGTTATTATTGTTAACAAAGAGAAATATTTTATGTAGCGATATTTAAATGTACACGAATCATGGTTTCCATGGTGATGTAAGTAAAGCATGATTGTATGTATAAACTACTGCGTAGTGCAGAAGGGAGCGTGAGTAACTTTACAGTTTTTATAGCATTACATTCTTTTGGCCAAAATATATCCAATATTTCTCCAGTAGTAACATAGAGTTAAGTTTTCTGCACATGCTAATATCAACAGATCTTGAATATCTGTCAAGAGTGTCCTGGAATTTGGTCAAAATATTTTATCTTTATTTAAAAAGTTTTGACAAAATTCCAGGACACCCTTGAAAGATTTTAAAGATCTGTTGATATTAGTACGTGCATAAAACTAAAATCTATGTTGCTACTGGATAAATATTTGATCTATTTCGGCCAAAAAAATGTAATGCTATAAAAACTATAAAATTACTAGCGCTCTCTTCTGCGCACCTTAAGAAGAAATGCTGAAAGTTTGCTATTGAAATTTGGTTTTAGTTTTAGCGTTGTTTCACTCGATACGATTTATTTCACACGAGGTTTTATCGGATGTCCATTAATACACAAGGTGTTATACTGTGTAGTATCCTCCACACTAAAACACTCGCCCGGCAACCCTTGTGTTGCTGCATTATCGGTAACTCGGTGCTGGTTCTAGTCAGAGCCAGAATGACGAGTGAAGTTGACAAAGAATTATTGATTTCGTTATTGGAGCTGAGAAAAGTGTTGTGGAGAATTACAGAGACAAGGAGGAAACCAGAAAGGCATGGGAAGAAGAGTGTTGTGGAGAATTACAGACACAAGGAGGAAACCAGAAAGGCATGGGAAGAAGAGTGTGTGGGTCTAAACATTGATTGTAAACAGTAGTTAGAAAGTAACCTAAAGGCATTTGGAAACTTATCATTTCAATTATATCATTGTCATTATTTATCTGTGGT
This sequence comes from Timema bartmani, assembly GCA_902151455.1. Lineage (NCBI taxonomy): Eukaryota > Metazoa > Arthropoda > Insecta > Phasmatodea > Timematidae > Timema > Timema bartmani. The sequence goes on from CABFWB010004119.1 coordinate 10,493, forward strand.
AATAATATTATTTTATAATAGTTAATTCATATCATTCATATGTTTGTATGTTGTCAAGGTACAGCGCCGGTGTCTGATACGAAGTAGCCTGATAAACTTTCCTAATGTTACTTGCCGTCACGTGATGTAAGCTCGGGTGAGAAATCTTTGAGACCCATTATTTTCAGAATATCTTCAAAATCGTAGCCACATCTGTCGTGAACGTTAATGTGTAACAGAACACAGGCCTTTGTAATGTATACAGCCAAGTCCTAATTTACATTAAGAAGACGGTGAGAAATAGGTCATTTACTACTTAAAATGCCTATTATATTCCACGTGTTCCATATTTCTTATTTCGAACGCAATTATACAATGTGGAAAAATTGTATTTATTTCGAAGACTATAGCGATATTTTCCCACAGTTATTTTGTAGGTACGGGTATACATTCCCTGTGTAGGACAATGCAGATATCCTTCAGTATCTTACTAGTGGTCTATATGCCAATTCTCCATGTGTAATGTAAATCAGTAAACGTACATCCACTTGCCAAATATCTGGAAAATAAATAAATACATAAGCTTGCGAGATAACTAGTATCATATACATATCAGTATTTACATTATTTTTTTAATAAGCACTATATTATCTCTATTATTATATGATAATATATGTTTGGTTTGGTTGTACATTTATGCTTTCAATTTCCAGGTAAAGAAGTAGCCAAAAGGAGAGATTGTTATATGAGATCTTGTAAGATATTAAAAAATATACACAAATAAGGGATGAGTGTAATGATATGGAATTACACATCTCAATAATTTATTATTCACATCTATATTCAAAATTACGATATTATAAATGTGAGCGGGTAGTAAGATTTATTTGTGTTAAGTTGGTAAGTTACAAGGTATGGCGACATCTTTCTACGTCTCTGTTTGAAAAGCCAACTCAGTTTTGTAAGCAGAAACGCACCTGGATGACCATACCTTTTTTTCTTTTGGGAAGTTTCGAGAAGGAAGTGTCGCTAGATATACCTACTTCAAGGTACGCATCTCTTCACTTGCCTTCCTGACGAGGAGCCGTGTAGGTTGAGTCTATGAATCTCACGTGTCAGGAACTATCATGCATATGACGCAATAGTCGGGCTCTTATTAAAAGCTACAACGTGTGAGATATCTATCAAAAAACTGTTTATCTGCTAAAAATAAAAATTATAAAACACCAGAGCTTTTGTTTTCTAAAATAATACATTATCCCCTTTTTAATTATTATAATACAGAATAACAAACTTGAAACCAATTTAATAATTATATAAAATATCACACTAATTGTGGTGAACAAACAAATAATATATCAGGCTAGCTTTTTTAAACGTTACAAGGGGAAAGAGTAGGTATAAGCTCAAGTGAAAAGCACAGCCTCTTACAAAAGGAAAAAGCTTGATGAATTGGAACGCACGATGATAAAGTCGTTGGAAACTGGAAACGATCAAGACAAAAAACATGCTCAACTCAAAGGATTCCCTAAATATGACATAATAGAGGTCCAAATGAGAGTCTTGCAATTAATTTCAAAATTTAAACTTAATAATAATATAGCGTACACAAGTGATTTATCATGGATTACAAGATACGTCTTTTAGTCAGGAATTAAGGAGAAACATGTATTGTTTTACTACCGAGTCCAAGAATTCATACTCAGAACATGAAACAGACACAGCTAGGAACTTAATTTTATAATAATTATAGACAGCATATCCCTTCAAATAACGAAGATATATCAGGGTCACCATCTCCATCAAATAGATTCAAAAGTCACATTGAATTAAGTCTTTAATCTTTGTAAAAATTTGAAATATGGATTAAGCTAACAACGTGTAATATTCTCTTTGTGATTAATGTGTTTTTTCTACATGCTGTTTCATTTCTGATACCTTTGATTGAATGATAAAAAGCTGACTAAATTTCCGAATGAACCAACTAGATTGTTATCAGCAACCTTTATATTGGTGGTACACAATTCCTCATATTAATTTTTTGACGCTGAAGAATATCCTGTGGTAGGCTGGATTGCTCAACAAATGAAACTATCGTCATAAGAAGACAATTTAAAAATATGTTTACACTCTCACAGCTCAGTAAATAATATCTAAAACACACTAAATTCTAACCTTTTTGTGTAATGGGATGAACTCAATGTAAACGCTTGCATTGTCACCAAAGACGCTTGTAAAAAGAATTAGATTAGTAAGAAAATTTCAATCCATTGATAATTATCAATGAAGGAATGTTTTTGAATGAAATTATAAATAGGTGAATAACTTCTTTTCCATCCCATTAAAAGCGTTCGAGAAGTAGTCGTCAGATCACACTCGAACGGCCAAAACTATGAATGATATAAACCGCATGGGGTGAAAGAGCAACCAGGATAAATATTTTTACCGGAATCCTGGATCTATAAAAATAGCAATGACTGTACAAATAAACTGGTGAGTACCCACACAAAAAGAAAAGATGGAAAATTTACTTGGAAAATTGGGTTTTGGTTGTAGGCTAATATTTTTGCTGGCATCCTCGACCCTTAAACTTTAAAATGAGTGTTCACTGATTCAAATCCACTAAACCATTTTTTCGTAGTTTCAAACATCAGAAATGGGTTTATCAAATTATATATAAAATATAGAGAGGAAAATAGGAGTGAGAAATTGAGAAAATGTGAACTTGAGTGTGTGAGTGAGTGAGTGGGAGATTGAGATTGTTAGTAATAGAGAATGAGTGGGATTTAGTGAGTGTGAGAAAGTGTGTGTGAAAGAGGGAGAGTGAGCGAGTGAGTGTGATTGAGTGAGTGTTAGTGAGAGCTAGTGAGAATGTGTGGGAGAAGTATGGAGTGGGAAAGAGAGTGTGTATATTTAGAAAAAAGTTGATATAGAGAAGTTAAGAGAATGTGTGTGTGATAGAGTGTGTGAGTACGTGCAAAAGATAGTGAGAAAATATGTTAAATATATTTTTTGTGAAATAGTGTGTGTGTATAGAATTTGTGTGAAAAAGAGTTTGTGTGAAATAGAGTGTGTATGTGTGTGATAGAGAGTGTTTGTGAGAAAGTGTGTAAGATAAAGTATATGAAAAATAGTGTATGTGAGAAAGAGAGTGTTTGAAAAAGAGAGTGTGTGAGAGAGACTGTGTGATAGAGAAAGATGGTTAAATAGAGAGTGTATGAGAGAAATATGGTGAGAAAGATTCCAAGAAAGAGAGATTGTGAGAGTATGTTTGAGTGTGAGAGAGATCTAGAGTTTGTTAAATAGAGTCAATGAAAATATACGTTTCAATATAATTTAAACCTTACCAATAACTTGAATATGGTTCTAGATTCTCCCATTCACACTGCACGTCCTGTTACTCTAGTCCACGAGACTTGATTATCTTAACAATGTATTTTTATTAGTACAGGGTATATAGCTCATCATTATAAACCTCCTTCATTCCCCAGTAGTCTCAATCCTTACTGAGCCATATTTATTCCTAAGCATCTTGTATTAGAACATCCTACTTTTTTCATCGTCTAAGTTAAGAGACCTCGTTTCACACCTAAATAAAACAACTGGTTTTTCGTATATTCCTAGTTGTACATTCCCTGACAGCAGGCGAGATGTCAACAACTTACTGAACGAGTAATTTAATGCATTTTACAACTGTTTCCTTTTACAATCTATTATTATTATTGATAGGTAAAGTTTTTCCTAAATGTGTTAAAACTCATTAACTCTGTCAAATGATATGTTGTTCGCAGTTATATTTAAATTATCGACCCCGATCTGTGTTTTCTCAAAAATCATATAGTAAATTTTTCATCATTCTCTTCTAAACCAATTTCCTTGCTAGCCTTTAAAAATAGTTCCACATTTCTTGTAGCAGCTTCATTATTGCACTATTGCCCAACAAAGCTAAATATCTGCATTGTACCGTTGACTGTCAACCCTATTCCTAATCTCTCGCACTACCCTAATATCATACTCTAAGGCTGGATTAAAAAGTAATGGGATGAGTGCATCTCCTTGTTTCAACTCATTCCGTATTTCTAAAGTATCTGATAAAATACATCCAAACCGTTCCCTTCCACGCGTATCAGTCAAATATACCTCAATTAGCTTGACAGACTTTTGGTACCAAAAATTTAACTAATACTTCATATGGTGTATTATTTTAACTGAATCTGTTTATAGTTGATGAACCCTCATTTTGTGTTTACATTTTTATTCTAATATTTTCTGAAAAGTAATAATCTGATCCATTGTTGATCTATTTTTGTTGAAATCCACACTGATGATCCCCAATTATTTATTTTGAAAGTGGTGTCAAACTAATAGTTAAATAAAATAATGTGTTTCCACATTTACAATTATGTGTATGAAGGTTAAGATCTGTACACTTTGTCAACCCTCAAATTTACCAAGCTTACCTTGCTTGCAGTATACCATAGCTTATATTAAGATAGAGCTATAGTAGTCCGTCATGGTAAGACGGCTACATTTCAAGGTTTACGGAGTGTAAAAGTTTTTTTTTATTTCATCAATCTTGTGTAACGTTAACTTACAGTTAGTTACAATTGGATCCATCCCGTTATAATGTTGATACGTAACTATCAAGAATTCATACCACCCGCTCAATAATTCTGACCCAAATAGAATCCCTACAATGGTACTATTCTCTGTTGTAGTCCCTGTAGGCTAATACGGAAAGATAATACGACACAGTATATTTCATACTGTACAATCTTCTGTAATATTACACTCATAATTGTTCAGGAACTTACCTTTGAAATCTTCTATCACTAGCCGCCACCAAAGCTGACCTACTCCGTGCAGCCATGTGGAGAATGGGCCGAGCTAACGCAAGTCTACTGTCAACACGTGATTGCTCTCAGTCTAGTCAGATAGAAACTGAGGCGTAACGACATGGAGTCCGATAGAAGACAACAATCCACCCGCCCCCTGATGGCTGTTTGAAGAACTACCCCAAACATCGAATGATCGTCGACTTATTCTAATATTCTGATGGAACAACCCTACAAAGTGCCTACGTGACCGAAGACAGCTAGCAACTACGTGCTAGAATTACCTCCCCTCCTTTCCGTGTAACGAAACTCACTATATAACAGGCTGTATGTGTCTGCAAAAATGACTATCAATCCGTGAACGAGGGCGGATGACTATCTATCATTCCGCGAACGAGGACGGATCATTGTCATGGACCTGGACAATGATCGGATACACCTTCATATATACTAATTGGAAAGTAACTATGGCGTCTACTTTTCATAGACTCTATTTATTTTCGGCTTATAAATTTGTTGTATTAGAATCATTATTTTGTTTTTCGTGTAATATTTAACTTTTCTCTTTATCTCAGTCGCTTAAATTTAACTATTATGTCGCCACTTAGGCGCGGTATCATGTTGGTTAGTTTAGTTTGATTTCCACCATTGGTAATTTTGTATTGAGTGAATTTAAATGTAAAATGTTAAAATGTGTGGACTTTTGTATTTTGCTATTTCACGCAACTGTAGAAATAAAATCATGCTTGTTATATTTTTTATATAATTTAAATTTGTTCTAAATTTCAATCTTTAGTTTTTTCTAAGAGATAGTTAGTCCCGGGAGGTTTTGACTTGAGTCTGGAAGTCAAACTCTCGCGTTATGTTTTGTAAATTTCGTATTGTAACTTGTAATTGTTCGAGGAGCCCATCAGGCAAGAATATTTAATGTTTGTTCATTTTGTGGATATCTTACTTCACTTCACTTTTGGTAGTTTAACTTCTCTGTTGATGTTAAAAATCTACGTAATTTTGTGTCTCTTAAAGACGACCTGTTTTAAATGTAAACATGGGATGTTTACATTCTGCGCTTCACGTTATTATTTTCAGCATTATTCAGAATGATATAATGAGACCACTGTACTTTGCTTTATCTACGTTTATACTGAATAAACCATATTATTGTTATATTTTTAATACTGCTTATATTTTCCCTTATGTAGATTCACCTTCTCCCTTTTATTTAATTGTGGTCGTTAAGTAGAAGGCAATGGAGACGGTGTAACACTTGTAATGATGAAAATGGTTATCACCTTTTGATAAAATATTTAAAAGTGTATCAATTTATGTTTGTATCTAAAATATATCTTCATTGTCAAGCTTTTGTGTTTGTTTCTAAAAATTAATTCTATATTGATTATGTCATAATTCACATTTTTAAAAGAGAAAATTAAAGGTAGACTCTTTTAATAGGTTATAAAGAGCAAGCTGTGAGCGTAGATCATAATTAAAATTGTAAGTTAATGTGAAAAGTTATAGCTGTGTTCATGAACAATAAAAAAGAAAGATACGATTATATTTTTAAAATATTATCTGAAATATTGTGTAATGAATACCTTGTTTAAATGTAATACAAAATTATACGTTTTTTAAACATTAAAGGTTATTTTGTCACAATGTTATGAACTTCCTATAATGTATACTATAGCTGTGTTAAATATGGTAATTATATTGAATTACGTTACGAATCATATTTAGTGTAGTGTTATGCACATTTTGATTTTGGTTTTTGTTAGAAAGGTGTGTATAAAAAATACATTCTAGTTATTGTTAAAATTTATTTTATTCATACAATATCAGAGAATACCAACCATTATTGGAGTTTTTAATTAATTATAGATAAAAATAATGTACTTGTGATCATTATGTTAACCTTTTTTACATTTTCGTGATCCTATGAAGAAAAAATATATTGTGTTTATCCAAAAAATGTTATTCCATAATTTTAAGGATGTTAACATTTCATGACCCCTCAGACCAGAAAAAGTAATTTTCTTTGTGCCATCTGTCTGTCTATTACTTTGACTAGGATGTATCCACTCTATCTATTGTTATAAATAATGGGTTTTAGTGAGGTTCGTCAGAGGACTATTTGGAATTATCCATCCAAACGTAAGGTTATGGGTAGTTTATTTAATCGTAAAAGAAGAAAAAACATATTTTCTCAAAATGGGCTCTAAGGATTTTTGTTAATATTCATTTCCAGACACTATTTTACATTACAAATAATATGGTGAAGATAGATTTCCCAAGAAAATTACTGAGGCTATTTTACATAGATACTTCTAATTTATTTCTGAAACTCTTTGGTATACAAAAAAACTTATCATAGTAAAGATGTAGGGTTGTTAAAAATTAACAAATAATTAAAATAACATTTTATAAAATCAATATTTTCAGAACTTTGCAAAAATATGTTTTAAAATCAGAGCCTTGAGTAATTGGAAGCTGTAAATACCCAGAATATATCATATGTATCTGTAACAGTATATATTATTTAATGTATGCTCTTTGATGAAATATGTTCTTTTTTATACTATTATGTTCCTGTAACAATGTACTGCAATGTTTACATGTCCTATGAGTGATAAGTATAATTATTTATATTAAGTATCAAAAAATATGTGTGGCGCACTGTCCCATTTATTTACCGTTACGTTTTATAACAATGTAGATTTAGTTTCACTTATCTACCGATCTGACCGCCTCTGTGATTTAGTGGTCAGATCTCCTGGCTATAGTATGATTTTTGTAAGAAGAACAGTAGAAATTAGTTACTAAAGTTACTAAAATAATTTTAATATATCCATACATCAAATCTTGTTATCTGAAGCTGTCACTTTTGATAGATATTATCAATACCTATAAAATAACACAAATAATATATTAAAATATTATCTCTGTTGGCCACAAATAAATAAGTTTGAATTGTATCTACTGTTCTTTCAACCAAAATCAGGGTATACATATCCAGAGGTCTCGGATTCAATTCCCGACACTTTAAGGGCTTATCTAAGAGTTTGTAACGGTGTTAAACTCAGTCTCGTGATGTTAGTGAGGAGCCACTTGAATAAAGAAGTAGCAAATATGATGTGCCTGGTTAAATATTTTAAACCCACCACAATCTGATTTAAACAACTTTGCTAAAAGTAAATCCCAACAGCTTCTAATACTGTCTTAAGCTCACCATATTTACCATGTTGATCATCTCGCTAAACACGAACGTCCTGCACCTTTGTGGTTTACGCATCAAGATAGGATGGGACCTCTCGTCTACCGACTGAGGTACCGGAAGTCTTAGCTCATGTCCATCGATGTTCCACTCAAGTCTCGAACCTCCTGGACAAAGTGAGGAAGGGGGATCTTCACTTCTTCTCCCCTCCTTTTCTCCAGCTTGTGCTTAAATTAGGTTTCTTCAACATAGAAAGAACAATATACACCCAGTCTTCCTTGAGGGAAGACTTCACTGAACTGGGTGACCTGGTGGTCTAGGGGTAAGGTGTCAGACTTTTGTGCTGAGGGTCCGGGGTTCAATCCTCGGTATCGGCACAGATTTATCTGATTGCCGAACCCTTTCTTCACCTCTGACAAGATGTGTATTAATCACAGCTTGTGAATGTGAGGAATTCCAGGCCTCCACCGTGGTTCGGATTCCACGTTAAACTGTAGGTCCTCCATTTCATCTCACAATCACCCTACCATTTCACATTAGCGTAAGTGCGTATAATCCGAACGGGTAGTAAGACGCGGTGCTAATAATAATAATTCACTGAACTGTTCAAACGGTATTTCTCCGATCCAACCGAAAATGCGGGAGAGAATAGTATCGCCTACAAGGCGTAGAAGGGACGCCTTCAACAATTTATCGAACCGTACCAAGTTTTTGAATCCTGAGACCGGGTTATTTTTGATAGCAGTACAGTTTTTGTAATATTATGTAGGGTAAGCTCAAAAGCATTTAATAAGCCCCGTTGTTGGGTGATATAGTTTGTTCAGTACAGTTAGTTGTAAACTAACTGTCATCAAATAAAGCCCGTTTTTCGATGATATAGCTTTAAAAATGTATTTGTCTTGGTGTTAATCTTAATTGTTGTACTGGGTCTCGTTTCCCGTACTATTGGTTATTAACTGATGCGTATAACCCGAACGGGTAGTAAGACGCAGTGCTAATAATAATAATAATAATAATAATAATAATAATAATAATAATAAATAATAATAATAATAATAATAATATTAACTGATAGGAGACGTTTACTTTAATGAATTAGGCCTAGTACTTATACGTGCTTAAAAGCCAATTGGTGCTCTGCCGCACTGTGTAGGCATGTAGTGTATCCTTGAGCAAACATTAACGTTGAGCTATATCAAATAGTAGAGAGAGAGAGAAAGTTTAGGTTAGTTGATCTTAGCCCTTATGGCCTTCTCTCGTACATTCACGTTTGTACATATGGTACTGGTATCCTTTTCTTTAGTAGCGGGGCAATTGTTCCCCTGTGTACGAGCGCCACTAGATGAATATTTGTATTGGCATGGCTGGCACCCTTAAGATATCTTGTGGTCCTACGGCATTGGAATTGTTTTGTTATTTATATCGTCGTTTGGTGTGTGAATTCATGATGCCCTAGTTTCTATCGGGCTCTCCTAATTAGGATATGGCTAACCAATCTACTGGTTGTGGTTTGACTGTTGCTTTAATGTGGTTGATAAATATATTGCTCACTTGTTTTATGTTTGACACTGAGTATTAAGGTAGTTATGGCTGTCCCGTTGTATTTTATGTAAAATAAATATTGATACTTAATTGTCTCACTATATTCCAGGCTCCTGTGACTAGGTGTAGTTCCAGAATAGCTGCAGGACGAAATAAATCTCACTTATATTAATAATAAACCTTTTTTAACGCTTTCTCTAATTGTTCTTTAAAATTTATCTACCTGAGGACCCCCCCCTTTTTTTTTTACAGTATGACACACTTTATCCACAAATGTTGGCGCTATGATAGTTAACAGCGGTAGCAGCTCAGTAGATATTGCTCGCATACTGGCTCACACAATGGAGTTATTATTTTATGAGCTATCTTAAGCAGAAACTCCTTTGTAAATAGATTCCATCCTTCCACGCACTCGGTGTGTTGCTATAAACAAGTTTTTGGTAGTGTTTGGGTTCAAATTCTAATTTTTTACATTTATTGACTGCCATAATTGTTTTAGGATTATTTATTCTATAAAGATGCTTTACTAAAATTATATTTTTGAACTTTATTTTTCTAATCTATAGATAACACACTAAATGAGAAAGTTTTTTGTGATTTTGTCTTACCATTTATTTTTTATAAAAACAAATACAATTATTATTATTTTTTTTATCTTTTTACCCTTTAAGACTTTTATTGCCCTTTTTGCCAATTTTTTTCCCCCCGAAAAAATGTTTTGTCATGTCTGTCATGAAAATTATCTATCTATCACAAACAGAGATCTAAAATTTTAAAATTACTAGCCCCTTTTTATGAACATTTTCACTGTTGAGATATTGTTTTAACACTTAAACTATCTATTTTAATTAATTACAATCATTAAACTAAAATCTTTCCTCCCGGGCAATGCCGAGTATTTCAACTAGTTACTAAATAGATATAATGATTTTCATTTGTAAATTCAGCTCTGCTGTCTGAATATTATTTTTATATTGCGAGAAGCTTATTTCAACTTCCGATGGAGTAATTGGTCAAGACTCCAGACACACTATTTGCTCAGCTGAATTAATATCAACTTTATAGTTGAATGTAGTTGGTCTATCAAGGATGTCTGAGATGCTTTCTATAGCTTTATAGCCAGGTTTTGTCGCAAAAGCCGGAGATGTTTGTCGACGATAACTGTTCCAACTGAGACAGAAGTTTTCTGTTAGGCTTCCATCTATTCTCTGCACGACGATCACAGCTTCCACAAGAGGGAAGTTTCTTACCTTTCTCTATACTTGTGATTGCTCAAGGATTCTTCCTAAAATCCACAGTTTGAATGATGCACTTTCACAGATCTATTTTTGTTCATTTTCAATTTATTCCAATAAATTAAAATGGAACTCTGATAACGGCAAGACAAGTAAAATTAATAGTAAATTGATTATTACATCCAACGAACAGCTATAATACAAAAGGAACAACCATTGACTGAACTGACACAACTTGGAGCTAGAATAGAATATTCGTCACCTGTCTTTGATGTCTGAACCTTTCAGACCACTGTATTCTGGGGTTGTTCCACGTGAATTAGACTTTTACTGTTATTTCTGATTGGCACGTATGTTATTGGAAGAGAGACATTCTAAGGTTAGAGTGATGTGGCGAAGGCGTCAGTGATTTGGACACAAGTGGATAACGCTTGTTTTTTAGGAACCAGTGGACAAGGAAATGTGAGAATAGACTTACTGAAAGTATATTACTTGCATGGAAGGTATTACCAAAATAGTTTCCCAGAATTTAGAAAAAAAAACAAATAGAACAAGCATTTTTAAACAGTCATTTGTACTAAAAGTATGGTACCAACTTAAGAAATAGGAATTTAGAGGCATTTTAACTTATTGATGTTTTGATTACGACTTTTAAAAATAAACCTAACCTTAAAACCCTGCGTTTTAATACATGGAAATAAAAAAGTTATTTAGTGGATACCCCTGTCCTAGGGGAGGCCTTGATCATTCCCCTCCCCTAAATCCGGTCATGTTGAAATTTGAAGTTGCGTGACCATCAAGTTTGTGCGATTGGGTCTTACAATTTATTATTATTATTAATAATAATATAAAATAGTTTAGGTTGTAAAATACTTAACAGATACCCATTTGGAACCAAATTGTTAGAGGAATTTTAAATTGTTTCAAATTCATACAAAATCAGTCCTCAATAAATTACTCTTAAAAGAATCTTTACAGCTAAAAAATGTATTATTTTTTATTTTCATGTAAAATATGCTTAAGATATATATTTCAAACAAAATTGTTATAGCCAGTACAACGCATCATAGTTTGAACGACAGCAACGACTGCACATAGGATATTAAACTGTGTCAGGGGAAGGAGGGAAAATACTCCCAAGAAGGATCGATATGAAAGAGGTTTGGGGTAGATGAGAGGGTTTTTATACCCCTGAAAGAAAAGAAATTGCGGGGAAAAAATAAAATAATTCTTGTCATGCATGAAAAAAAGTTGTTCCCATATCTTAACACGTTAAAAATGATAAGTAAATTTACTTAAGACTTGAGACCATTAATTAATTAATAAGAAACCTATAAATCAGTTTTTAAAACTTGCGTAGTCAAATACTTCCAAACTAATTTAAATATATACGTATTTTGGTTTATATTCCGCTGCCGTCAATTGTTGCTAGTCCCTCCCTAGGAGAAGATTCCGTTAATTGATTTAAAGTGATTAAAAAACATAAAAAAATTTTTGTTTAAGTTTGCGATAAAAATATATGTCATAAAAATTCATTAAATTATTAAATTTTAATGATCTATAACTATCCACAGAACTATTTTTATCAAATTATCATGCCTGGCTCTCTGCATCGAGGTTCACTCGAACTAAACGTCAATCTCATCAAGACTGGTCTGCCTCTGACGGGTAGGTAGGGGTTTGAATCCCATCTTTGTGTACTCTATTTTTCCCCTGCACATATCAGTGAACTGCACACATAGGACATTTAAAATGGCTTGTTTATTAATCCTGGTAGCTAAATCTCAATTTATCTCTACAGGCTCAGGTAAACTTAAAATCTACCATAAACTTTTATAATCTCCCTTATGTAGTTTTTTATTTAACACCGCGCCTTACTACCCATTCAGGCTATACGCTTATGTGCTAATTATTCTAATGGTTTATGAATTGGGAAAGTTGAATTTAGAGGAAGTGAACCAGAATTTACGTGGAGGGAAAGTGGTAAAACATTTAGGAAAAACCACCTCCATTTCACCCGACTGAGATTCAAACCTTGGTCTCCCCACCCTTGGCAGTCTAGCTCAACATGAAACCAGCGCGTTAGCCAAATACGCCACCGAGATGGGTTAGTGTAATATTGGTGCTTTGGTGCTTGTGGTCAATAATCTGGGCCTAAACAAGTAACTCATATTTGTAAAGTTTTCACGTTTTTGCACGTAATACTTGATTACTCTGATATAGCTTACAATAACTTGACTGTTGAACTCACCAATAAATTACAAATCTTCAAAACACGCGTGTAAGATTTACTCTCGACTTTAGGTCCAGTGACCATATTATAACAAACTTGACTGACTACGACCTGATGATAGACTGCATCTACATATTCTTGTAATGACAAATATAATATTACTAACAGGACATCCTCAATACCTCTCCTCACTTCTAGTTCCTCTTCATGGTCACCATAATCTCGGTACCCGCTCACGTGACACCCACACACACTCCATCCCTCTTCCCAAATATAACTTCTACTCTCTCTTTTACTGTTGCTGTAGCTCTTGGTCTGAATATTAAAACTGCTTCTACTATAAAATACTTTCAACACAATCCTGCTCGAGCAGAGTCTCGATCGTCGATGTGAGGGGAAATGTATGAATACAGGAGGAATGTGTGTGGAAGGTAAATTTATTATAATTATTATTACTACTATGTATAAATCTGTATTTAATCTATATAATATTACTAACAGGACATCCTCAATACCTCTCCTCACTTCTAGTTCCTCTTCATGGTCACCATAATCTCGGTACCCGCTCACGTGACACCCACACACACTCCATCCCTCTTCCCAAATATAACTTCTACTCTCTCTTTTACTGTTGCTGTAGCTCTTGGTCTGAATATTAAAACTGCTTCTACTATAAAATACTTTCAACACAATCCTGCTCGAGCAGAGTCTCGATCGTCGATGTGAGGGGAAATGTATGAATACAGGAGGAATGTGTGTGGAAGGTAAATTTATTATAATTATTATTACTACTATGTATAAATCTGTATTTAATCTATATAATTTCTAAATATTATTATCAGCATGGGTTTTTTTAAAATTATTTGCTATTTCCATCACGTTTGGAAATGCTATGCAGGTATTGACATGTGTATGTGTGTATAGAATGATTGTGTGCCATAATGATTATTTTTTCTTTCTCTCTCTCTTTCTATCTTTAATTAATTCTACTTTCCTCATTTATTTTAATTTATTATGTTCATAAATGTACAATTATTTATTTGTATGATTTTTTTATTTTATTATTATTATTACTATTATTATTATTACTGTACAGATATTATAAACTAGTTTTTAGCACAAAAGTATCAAATATATGTTCATTATTATTGTAGAAAAAGGTGTTGGACTTTACCTCACCCAAATAAATACGCTATTGTTATTATTATTACATATTTTTTCATGAATAGTTATTGACTCTGCCTGCAAGTACAAATATATATTTTGCTCTAAATGTTACCGTTCCCATCCATAGCCAATTAAAATAATCAAATTCAGATAGCTCGGGCGTGTATTTAGATGCGTTACTAAAAGTATTTTATCAGCTACCCACTGTTATTTTATTCTCATTGAGAAATTTAAATGCCATCCTTGCCTTCTATTTATGCGTGTCATATTGCAAAATTAGTTGTTGTTTAATTTGATAACTATATTTATACAAAATTTTAGTGAATTAGTATTAATGTGACCATTTGGTTTAAATTAGTTCCAATGATTATATAGTTTAATAAGAGTTTGTTAAAAATGAATGCAGGTCAAATTCGTATTACATTGTTATCAATATGCATTATGAAACGTATCCGTTTATTGTATATATTATTATTTATTTTAATGTTCTACTCACTAAATTAATCATAAGATTTGAATTTAGAAGGTACAATTCAAACATAATAAACTGATTCATAACAATCAGTTAGTCTAAACATATGTAGCCTATTTTAGTTTTTTTATTAAGTTTCTTAGTATTTTGTAAAACCAAAATTTTCAACGCATTTTATTAGCAAGGTATTCTGTTTATATGTCACTAATTCTCACTACCTGCTCGGTTTGAATACGCAAATGTACGCCTATTAATTACGCTAGTAGGGTAGGGATACGTAAGGTTGAATTTTGATTAAGTGTACTTACATTTTCGTGGAAGGAGAATGAGAAACAATTTAGGGATTACTACGACATTTACAAACCAGTATATGGCGAGAAATACTCCTTAGACCACAATACCACTAAAGTGGATGATTATACTTTTATTGAGGTTTTAAATGACTTGTGAAAATTATCATTGCTTTAGTACTAACTAGTCACAGAGAAACATAGTAATAGCTGGAACTAGATTAACAAAATTTT
Organism: Timema bartmani; assembly: GCA_902151455.1. NCBI lineage: Eukaryota > Metazoa > Arthropoda > Insecta > Phasmatodea > Timematidae > Timema > Timema bartmani. The sequence continues at coordinate 25,691 of CABFWB010004119.1, forward strand.
ATAATTCAACGTATTGGTTTTCTATATTGAAAAATAAGTTTTTATACTAATAGACGGACAAATAAGAACACTGTATAGAATTTTCCCTCTATTTTTATAAAAATAAGAAAAATGTGACCAGCTTTGCTAGCCACATGGTTTAAGGCATTATCATTGCAGTAGACTAAACTGACAATGACGGAGAGATCAAGGTTCGAATCTTGGTCAGGTATACTGAGAGTGGTTTTCCAAAATGGTTTTATATTCTTCCTCAACGCTAATTCGGGTACACTTCTTATAAATATAACATTTCTAATCCCTAAAACAATAAGCATAATTAATATATAAGTGTAGGCCTATAATCTAAATGGTTAGTAACTCACGGTGCTAAAAAATATCTGTATAAATGGTCTTCTTTGCCAATATAGTTTTCCAGTATTAAAGATATTTATCAAACAAAAGATGTAGACCTACTTATGGTATTAGTGTTTAGTATTCTTTTACTTGAGGATATATTTTTATACCTGAAATATTAACTAGGCCATTTTGTGATTGTAATATTGATTAATTTTCATTAAGTTACACTAAACGTGTTGTTATACCATTAATTATAAGCTTATCTTACATCCCCCATATATTTCAATCAAGTATTGTCTATTTTATTATATTTTACCCAAGGGTGGATGAAATTGTGATATTCTATTCATGCAAGAGCTACAACACGATATTGACATAAACTACAACTTGAAAGTTGATTTAAAATGTTGCCTCCTCCCCAAAACTTCACCCCCCTCCCCCTTCCAGGAGGTCCTGATTGGTTAACCACCTCACTCCATTCTTCCGTCCGTCACAACGGAAGTTGCCGGAACACGAAACTATTATTAATGTGACGTAGAATCAATCTAGTTGGGCCGAACTTATGAATACTTCACCAAGGGTTGCATGTATGAGTTAGGGCAGAGGGCTGGTGATTTAGGGTTGTGTGGGGGGAGTGTGGAGGTAGCCCTAGTGGAAGATAGAGCAATTAACCGCCTTGTTAAACATTCTCCCTCTACTTCACCGACAAGAGTTTAAAGTTAGATTTACCATCATAGGGGTGAGTCTAGTAGTGCAAGGGGGTGTAAGTGTGGAAGAGGGAGGTTAACTGAGCTAACAAACTTACACAAGTCAACCAACACGACTCTTAAGGACAGTTCAAAATTTGATAGTTTTATCGAGTCAGTTGAAGTATAATCTCAATTTGGTGTAGCACGCTATAGACCGACTCAACTATAAACACTTGAGTAAATACACTTCTATGTTATTAATTTTTAAGTAATTTATTCTTTAAATTGAAAAATCCCACCTTGATATGGGAATCAAACCCGGGGCCTTTGGCTTATTACGCCAATATTCTACCACTTAGATATCCAAGAATTGTCCAAGAATTTTTCAATTTATATAATTTAATATAGAGATGCAGCAATCCATCATGATATGTGAACTCGTATGGATATAATTGTATAATTGGCAATAAAAACCCAATTACAGAGTCAATGGTGGCTGAGTTACCTGATAGCTCTTGATCTTAATTGTTCACACATTTGTAGCAACGTTTTCCTCAAGTCCATCACAGACTCTGCCTTAAAATATGAGTGAAGAATTGCCCTGAGCATGTGGTGAGTCTTGGATAGTTCAGTGGTAGAGTATTGGCATACTGAGCCAAAGGTTCCGGGTTTGATTCCTGCGTACAGGTGTCATTTTTCACTTTATAGACTATGATAGATGTGGCTATAATCGTAATCAACCAATATAATAGTTTAGATATTTAATCAATTATTAATTATTAGTTTTACTAAAATATTAATAAAACGGTATTTAAGCTTTAGTTTGATCCTCAATGCTTCCATATTTCCTGTGAAGCAGTTGGTCTGGAAAAAGGCTGACTTAGCCTCATGGGGACAAATGAGGAGCTACTTAATTGGGAAAATAGTGGCTCCTGTCTAGATAACTGAGATTAACTGTCGTAGGATGCGTCGTACTGATCACAAAACCGCCTCTATTCACGTAAGTTGGTACTATTCTCTCCAACAGATCACGCCTGCTTGGTTGGTATGTTTCGATTGGGGGATGACGCCATGATAATTTTATATTTCACTCAACAACAATGGATATACGGAGAACTTTACATAATAATGATAATGTTGTAAAACAATTGAAAAGCACACTTCCAAGGATACTATTTATGATCTATTAGAAGATTTGATTCAAAATTTATGTGGCATTCAATTTCTTAAAAAATGCTCTTTCATTTTTTTAAAGAAGTAAATTATATTCAGATTTTCCAGAATAATATTTGTTTCACAGAAATTAAAAATTTTATTTTAACATAAAAGAAACTAAAAAATAAAGTTTTTATTTCTGGAAAAAACCCCATTTAATGTGCAAATCTCAATATGACTGAAAATATTGAGGATCAAAAACACCAATCAACAAATGTATCCAATCAGTCGGTATCAAAGATAATATACTTTAAAACAAGGTATCCTGACGATATTGAAATAATAGACGTAAAAGACATTTCCAAACCCACCAACGTTCACCTGATAAGCCCTAGTTCACGAACCACATTAGTTCATGTAATGAACTTTGATGAATGTCCACAAGATTTCAACTACACAACTCTAGCTTCTTTGGTAATGGAACAATATGAAGAGATGGAAGCATGCACCCAAACTACTCTAGATTACAGTGAAAGGTATAATCCCAAAAACTATCAGTTCAATAATAGACTTAGTAGACATATGTTTTCAAAGGAGAATAACTCTAAAATGGTAATTAATAGTTGTGCAATCCTGAAAAATGAAAATAAATACAATACAACTTTCCCAAAGAGAGAGGAACTTCGTGCTATGTTCTGTGATCAAAGTGAAGGAATACATAACACAAGTTGCCACAATACCTGCTTCAAACAGTATCCTAATAAGAAATCAAGCGAAAATCAATGGAAAGAGGATCCGCCCGGAAGTTTAAATGGAAAAGATATAAATATAACTGACTGTGGAAGTCCATATTCTCAAAACTACTCTGAAAAGTGTTACGTTTCCTCTAGAATGAGAGGGAGCACCAATTCTACACAACGACATGTTAATCTAGAAGCTAGGACTAAAGATACCGAAGAATCTTGTTATTATAAAGAGGAAGATCTGTATAATGAAGATGAAAATAAAAAATATCTCGTAGTTGGGGAAAACGGAGATTATCCAAAGAGCTCCTGTAGTGAAGACTATCCTGAAAATAATAATTATTTGGAACTAAGATCAGAAACTGATTTAGATGAGGCCAGCCAAGAGCATCAGGACTTAATTGAGTGTTGTGAGTACTCTAATAATATTTCAAATGAAAATTCTCTGTCGATCAGAGAAATGAAATTAAAAATGGACAAAAGGAATAAAGGTAACCTCAATGACATTGAAATCAATAGATTTATGAGGGATTTTAATGTGAATGAAACAATATTCCAAAACGGACTAGAAGTTAAACGGAATAACAATTCGCTATGTCATGGTTTTAACGACGATGAAGTAGGTGAATATTCTATAGAAAGAAACAAATTTGAGTCGGATGAAACTTATTTAATAAGGTCTAAAACACATTGTTCAGGAAATAGATCACAATGTGATTTTAATTTTACTAAGAATAACTACTATGATGATTGGGAAAGAAACGCTATAAATGATCGAGAAACGTCAAACTTATTTAAGTCGAAAGATATTAGTGATAACGCTAAATATAAATACAATATCTCTAAGCCACAAAATTATAAAAAATGTTCAAGCTATCACAATATTTATCAGACCAATTTAGAAAACTTAAGAAAAGAAAATGTACTTCCTACAACAGCATGTTCGACAAATAAATCTGATCATGGTGATGATTTTAAAGATCACTCGATATTGGGTAGCAATTCTATGGAATGTACTAAAATATCAAAACCTGGCTACAAACACGAAATTAATACATTTTCAGAAAATATCCCATCTGCAACGGAAATATCCAATATACCAGAAAGAGATATAGAAAGATTCAAACCAACTTCTTTAACGTCAGATGGAAGTGTTGAATTTATTTATTGGAAGAATCCTGATTTATCAATTAGTTCTGAAATGTTTGATAAACAGTTATATAGTATGCCTAATATAGAATCAACCAATAATATAGGCAGGACAGTTCCGTTATTGTTACAACATAAAATCAAAAAAGAAAATGGTGTAGACTCTGAATCATTAGCCAATAAGAAGTTGAGTGATGTGGAAGTCAGTTGTCTTGATATTGGTAGTTTACATAAAACTGAAGATGACTCAGATATGTTTATGAATGGCACAGAAATGACCTTAATGAATGGATCGGAAGTTCCTAGACTTCAAATAAAGTGTGATAAATATGACAGATTCAAATTGATTGCAGATAAAAAGCTGATTGGTGCAGCCAATTACTGGAAAACTCACACAAAACCAGATTGCGTGGTGATTATTGGCGATACAAAAATGCAATGCCACAAGAAAGTGTTGGATGCGTTCTCTCCATATTTTGAACAGATAAACGACACTGCTATTGAACTTCCAGAGCATTTTGTTCCACCATCAGCCTTCTACATCATCTACAGCTGGATGATAGGAACTTTGAAAGGTACCGTCAGCTTTGGACTAAGGAGAGAAACGGTTCACATTATTTTGAGAGCTGTGGAACATCTTGGTATTGAAACATTCAAAGAAAAGTGTTTGAAATTCATACAAAAAGAAGGAATACCTCAACAACATTTATCGAACTTTTTAAAATACTCTTAATAAAATAGTAATTTACTTCATAAAGTATATATTTTTATAACAAATTCTGAAAGTAATATTAATATTTAATTACATGTCTTAACTTTTTATAGATGTTATATTTGTATGCGAATTCAAATTGTATCGAGTACTTATTTTCTGTTTGATTGTTATTTGTGAACTGTCTATTAAAAATATAGCTATGCTAAACAGCTGTTTGTTGACTTAGCTTCATTATTTAAAACACATTATAAGAATTGTAAAATTCTGGGATGTACAGGATTGATGACAATGTTTGTTTTTTATGGTTTGTTTTTATTGTGACAATTTACAATGCCCCATATAGAAAGAAAACTACTATATTATGTTTAATGCACTGTAACTTTTTTTTTGCTAACATTGCACGCGCAAACAAATTTCCCATTTAAACTCATCTCCTGACAAAAACCCACACTGAGTGCAATCACGCATTGTATGAGCGTTTCATTTGTTGTCATTCCCCTCTAATGCTTTGAATTGAATAGTAGGCAGTAAATTAATTACATTGTGACGTGCACAACATTTCAGATGAACAAATACAAAACATACAAGCCACGCCTCCAAAGTTAGCGAATTACCCGGAAACATTTTCATTAATTTTAAATATATATTTGTGCATACTTAGTTAAACATTTAAAAAATATTAAGCCAATCTTTTTACGAAAGTCTTCTGGGAAAAGTGAACTATTGTAAAACAATAACATTCTTATACCATTTAAAACACAAACATGATTGAATCCCTTAAAACCACTATGTATTTATTTAAATCCTTGTAACATTTAGTTTCACTAAGAATATATGGCTACAATTATAGGCCTATATTTCATGAAGCTTTGTTCCCTAAATATTAATTCCCATTTGGCAATACTTATACTAAAATGGGTGTAAGGTTGATTAAGATATTATTTGAAAGAGAAGTGATTGCATTTATGTAGAGTTTATTTTGATTTGGGATATATTAAAGAAAAATAAACATCAATACATCCACACGGAGCTAAATCAACGACCTCCTTCTCACTGGACAACCAGACTAGTTGAGCTGAATATTCATACCACGTGCCCACTTTATTCTAAGCCTACCAATTATTTTTGAATTAAAAATAACAATTATATTCTGGAATCGAGTCAAGTAACTTTGGTTGTTTAAGCCACCGATTGAGTAAGCCTATGATTTATTTAAGAAATTTGACGGGTGTAAAGTTAGAAACTAAGAACAGTTACTATTTCCTTATTATTTAGGGTTTAAATCCTTGTATAAGCACATGTATCAAGTACTTAGTTCCAGCTTATCATACTAGTTTCGAACTATGTAACAGAATTAGTCTGCCATAATGTTGTTTTTTGCCATAAAATTTAATCTGAAAATTGAAAAATGACACCTGGACACAGGAATCGAACCCGGGACCTTTGGCTTAGTATGCCAATGCTCTAATCACTGAGCTATCCAGGAATCGTTCAATGTCCAGGGTCATTCTTCACCCATATTTTAAGGCAGAGTCTATGATGGACGTGCGGAAATCGTCGGCTTGAAATGTATGATTATTTATAAAGATCTTGAGCTAGCAGATATCGCAGCCACCTTCGAATTGGTATTTGGCTCAATGCTGCCACTTGTATTATAATTGTAAGGGATTGCATATTTAAGAATCAAATAGCCGAAGCAATTATTTATGATTTTAGGGGGGATTACTCCATTTAGATATCATATTCTGAAAATTGAAAAATGACACCTGAACACGGGAATCGAACCTGGGCACGGGACGACTTCTGAATAGCTAAGTGGATTAGAGCATTCGCTTACCAAGCCAAAGGTCCCAGGTTTGATTCCCGTGTCCAGGTGTCATTTTTCAATTTTTAGAATATGATATCTATATGGAGTAATCCTCACTAAAAGCATAAATAATAGCTTTGGCTATCTGATTTTTAAATTTATACTTTAATTATTCCGAAAAGTCTGTACAAAACCAATTTGAGATCCACTGCATTTAAATAGTATTTATAGATCCATATACTAAATAGCTTATATATTATTTGGAGGTAGAGAATTTTTAAAATCTTTCATTTTTACTCAGTTTTTTAAGGTGCTGAAACTTACACTACTCATTAAAAAGAAATTTTTTATTTGGTATACATTTTATTTGTATAGTAAATGAAGTTGTTTTCTCATTTGCAAGTCTTATTCAACAAAATGTTTATTGGTGTATTTAACGTTTACTTTATAAATACAAAAATATTAGTACGTAAACTACAAATTAATCTAATCTAAAAGTTTGGCGTAGAACTACACACCCAGTCCTAGTACCTAAATATTTTATTATATTTTTTTTTATTTATTTAGCACCACGTCTTACTACCCGTTTGGGTTATACGCTTTTACAATTATTGAATTAACTCACATACAAAAAGTAAATATTTTATTTTGCTCTATACGGAATCGATCCAAGGTTTTCTAGACTTATGCCAAGTAACTATAATCATTTAGTGGGATGTACGGATTCCTAACCCATTTTATCTTGGGACCAAGTAGTATTTTTCTATCTTATATTCCAAGAAAAACTGTGCAAACAATTTTAGAAATGGTTAAACGTGATAGTAAAAAAATCAATAGAATCAATAATAACTGTTGCTGCCACACAAATTTATCTCTAAAACTATCACAAGCCTAAAGAACAGACTTTTAGTAACTGGATACAAATTATTTTTTTTTGGCCTTGTGGTTTTTATCTTTGAATCAGACCAATATTGTTTTACTTCTTTTAAATTAGCACTCCTCATCCTGTATGCCTACGCCGTGACTAGTTTAATTTCTCGATGGAGGTTTCTGATTTTAAAACGAACAAATAAAATAACTTCAACACTAAATTTCACAAATTAATTAATATATGTATCGGATATATATATGTAGTGGGCCATATTGCGAGTGGAGTGAGCTTACCTATTTCTGTAACTTGAATGTGTAAAGAGGGGGCGGAGGGAGGGGGAACACAGGTGCAAGGACTAGCGAGGCAGTAAAGGTGGGGACACATTGGCGTCACGTCACGTGAGGTCACATGAGCTCACGTAAGCAATCAAAGTGTGAGTAGACTTATTTATGTTGATAAGAGGGGTGCGCATTCACACTGGCGTCACTACATACACATCACGTGAGGTCATGTCTCCTCATGTCTCGTCACGCCCTCACGCGCTCTCACAATATCTGCGGCAGCACATATTTCGTGAGCCGTGAGTCCGTTGAAGTGTCGTCAGTGGACAAGTCATTTAGTTTTCTTGGTTGTTAGAGTGTGTTAATTATGGAGGAAATGCTTATTGAAAAAGTGCGTAGCCGAGCTCCTTTATAAGATCATGTAAGAACTGAAATTCTTC
>CABFWB010004119.1:55063-65303 GCA_902151455.1 Timema bartmani
TGGGTGAGGAGATCAGGTGGACAGACATGATGACAAATGAGGAAGTCCTAAGACGATTGGGTGAGGAGATCAGGTGGACATACAGGATGACAAATTATGAAGTCCTAAGAAGAATGGGTGAGGAGATCAGGTGGACAGACAGGATGACATATTAGGAAGTCCTAAGAAGAATGGGCGAGAAGAAAACCATTTTGGATGGGATTCTTCGGTATAAATCAAACTGGATCAGATACATCCTTAGAAGTAACTTCATGATGTCATTGAAGAAAAGGTTGAGGGAAAGAGGAGCTTAGAAAGATGGAGGATTCAATTCTCAGAGGACTTGAAGGAGAGAAAAAATTCTGGGACCTCAAGGAGGAGGCAGAGGACAGAACACATTAATGGACTAAGTTCACCGACAAAATGAATGGACCTGTCCTTAGACAAACAACCTAATAATAATAATAATAGTAATAATAATAATAAAATAATAATAAAATAATAAAAATCCTGATCACTCGCTGTAGCACATCACATATAAGGAGTATCATTTCCATTTCCATAAGAAAATAGACGATCTACGATCTACATCAGTAAGGCAAGAAATAGTCTAAGTCAACTTTTTTACTTTCTCGCTATCTTAGAGGTAGAGAAAGTATTGTGATCGTAAAAAAATTTTAACTCAAGATTTTGTTGAATCTTAACGTTTCATGGCCCCTGAATCCGAAAAAGTTATTTTTGGATTTCCGTATGTCTTTCTGTACCTCCAACTAACGGCCTAAACTATTTTACCGATTGGGCTAAGACTTGGTATCTAGGGTTTTCATTGGGTTGCCCTAAAGGTTTTTTGGAATTTGATATCAAACCCAAATTAAGGATAGTGTACTGAGGGGCAAAAAGAGAAAAAATCTATTTTATCAAAATCTGCTTTAACGATTTTGATTAAATTTCATTTCAAAACATTTATAAATATTACAAACAAAATGGCATCTTTCAATATTCCGGCAAAATGACTTTAAGGGCTCCAGTCAGATGAGTAAATTCCTATTTTTTATCATATCTCCGAAACTATTTAGATATGAAATTACTTATCATTACAAATATGTAGATCTATTCATAATATAGATATTTTATTCGAAGCATATTTTTATAAAATCAATAACTCTCAAGCTATACGCAAAAATATATTTTTTTAAACTTTTCGGACACTAATTAAGTATTGCGACCGTAAAAAAAAACCTAACGTGAATTGTTGATGGATGTCGACGTCTCATGACCCCCCGAACCCCAATAAGGGGTCTTTGCAATGCCGTCTGTCTGTGTGTCTGTTTAAACTTAAAATTGAGAGTAGTTCAATAAAGGGCGAAAAAAGAAAAAATCGATTTCCTCAAAATCTGCTATAATGATTTATATTAAAATTCCTATCTAGGCGTTGATAAAGATTATATATACACTGGCTATTTTCATTTTATAATGTAAATAACTTTTAAGGTAATTTACAGAAGTGGAAATTTCCGTATCCCCGCAACTATTTGAGATAATAAATAACTTTTCATTGCAAAATTGTAGTACTATTAAAAATAAAAAACTTTCATATGAAATATATTATTTTTTATAAAACCAATGGTTTCTGAGATATTGGCCAATATATTAATACAATTTGGTGAGCTTTATTTGTAAGGAAATACTACTTAAATTTTAACGCAAGAATTCTCCAATGCCATAGAGTAATTAAATATAAGTCTCTCAAAAAGTTGATGTTCTTTTTCTTTTAACCTCTTAGGAAAAATGTTTGTACAGCAATTATATATCTCCATTTTAGACTCAATAGTCAATATTTACATTTTTTACTGGTCAAAATTTATAAATGAGGAATTTAATATCAATACTATGACATGAAGATGTGCAACACCTAATAAAATGTCGAAAATCTTAACCGGAAGTCTAAATTTTAATACGAAGTGTTGAGCCTTGTGGTCCAAATATTGATATTTTATCGGTCCAAACATATAAATAAGGACATTAATTCTTTGAAAATAAATTTATAAAATTTAAAACCGGGACTAAAAAAATGTTTTACGTAAGTATAGTGCAATTTATGCTTGGCTTTGCTAGTGTATATTATTTCGTTTCACATAATATTACGAGTTTTGAGTAAATATCTCCATTATTAAACAATAGAGTGAGAAAGTCTGTGCGGAGTTCCATACCATTCATTTTTTGTTCAAATCCCTGGGATTGTAGTAAAGCCAAGCAAAATTCACACGTTTTGGGATTCTTGTGAATATATATTTTTCACGGCCTAGTCCTATATTTTGAATAAACCAAAGGCAATTTTAGGAAACTGAGAAGGGATTGGGGGTGTGGGGGGCGGAGATCTACGTTAAATACAATATAGCAAATGTATAATATAGCAAGTTTAAAGTTAATTATGAGAAAGAGTGATAATAAATGTTTAGTATTTAAAAGCTCTCAATTCTTTTTATTTACTTAACATAATTTACAGTAATTTATATATAGAAATTGTAAAACAACAGTATATGAATATGAATTTTAAGAATTTCCGAGAACGTGCAGTCATGGTCTCTTCTCAGACAGAATCGGTAATCCCCCTCTTAATATGAATTATTACCAAGCTTCGGTCACAATTATCTCGGATTAACGAGGTTGTGATATGTCCTATATACAGGCTAAGCTAGCTCTCTTTGTCTTACAGTTGTTAAATTTGACATTATCTTTCAAGGTATGAGTATACTGTAGAGTTTTCAGCTAGAGTTAATCTTGCTAAGCTGTCTACGTGACAGCCATGGTAGGTGGTATGTATTTTAGAGTAGATTTTTTAAAACTATCTTTGAGATGACTTTTTTTAGCACCACGTCTTACTACCCTTTCAGTTTGTACGTTTATATACTATTTACGCTAGTATTTAGTAGATTTTTTTTAAACTATTTTTGAGATGACATTTTTTTAACACCACGTCCGTTTGGTTTGTACATTTATATACTACTTACGCTAATGTTTATTAGGGATCAGGAAGTTTATATTTATAGGAGGTGTACCACATTTTCGTGGAGGGAGAATTGAAAACCATTTCGGAAAAACCACCCTTAGCACACCCGACAGAAATTCTAACCTCAATCTACCGTCATAGGCAGTCTAGTCTACTGTGAGATTAGCGCGTTATACCATTCGCCAATGAAGTGGATCAGACGGCATTTTGATTGAATAAACTTATTTGTGTGAATAGAGAAATATGACAACGGGGCTTCCGGCCACACGTGGCAACACCCCCACCCACTAAGATGAAGGAGATAACGGACATATGAGTCAATAGGTAAGGTCAAACGGCTAGGGTTCAAATCCCTGTCCGGGTGTCATACACATGACAATCAAACTATAGTTCTCATAAATGGAACTGGAATGCCAGTAAGTATCATGAGAATATAAGTTGGCTACTAACTCACTGCTACTTGTTGTTCTGCCCTTTAACCAGACAAAGATATTAGTGTCGCAATTATCATCTATTATCACAGCAAACCTAATTGAATATGTTTTGTTACCCTTCCGTTTTACGGTTAGATCAATAATTATTCACAGTTTATTTTGAGCATAGCTGTGTTTTTAATTACACTGGCATTGATTAAGAAATTGTTTTTAATTAACAACTATTTATTATAAATTTGAGCTATCCCAATATTGATACTAATGTGATAGAAATAAATAAGGCAGAATCTATAGTAAATGTCCTCACCTTTTGAATGGATAGAGAGTAGGAGATTATTAAGGGAAAAAACCTTTATTAAACTCAACTGAGATTCAATCTCCAACCATCTCGTCACTGGCAATTCAGTATATTGTGAGAATAATGCCTTAAAACCTTTGAGTTCTAGTGCAGGCAAAGAATCTGTTAGCTATTAATGAATAATAATAATTGTTGTAAAAGTTTAAAGAAAGATATGTTAGTTTTACTTAGTCCTAATCTGTATAATTATTAGAGAATTGAAGGAGATGACAATATATATATATACGCTTTCCTTCAGTTACCATTAAAAAGCCACTTTGAAACAACAATGTTGAAAAAAAATCCTAACAAACAACACCTACTAAAATATCCCTTATTTTATTTTTTGGACTGATAACAATGCTTTATGAATATGATGTCATAGTTCGATCCTTGTAAATTCGTGCGGCCCTCAGACACACTTTAACGAATTAAACCAAATTTGGAGACCGACTGATGTCCTAGCCGACGAAAGAAGAAAGTGAAAATAAATACCCTCACTTGATGACGATTATCCACCTAAGCAGTGAAGTCTGCCACGGACGCCATGTCCAACAAAGCTTCACTAATGAACACACTCACACGCTTGAACAAGCACACACATACGGACTTGGTGCATTAGCAGCACCCACTGGTATCCATAGCTAATTTTCACTAACCCTGCTTTAATTACAACTGTGAGCTTTCAGAAAATTGGGGTCGATAATATTTGTCCACACAAAGCTTTCAATGGAGTTATATTGGAACGGTTAAAAGCGACAACGAATTTGTGTTTGTAATTTGAATTATTTTGAATCCGTTTTGTACCACAATTAAGTTACACAATTAGTTTTTGGTTCGTGTAATATATCTAGAGGGAAAATAAGTCTGCCTGTGGTTTCGATACAGCATACAGCGATAAAATATTAACGTCGGGAACATTTTACTTGTGAAATATTCAAACTTGACCAAACTGGATAAAAATCTAATCCATGTAACAATTTAACAGGATTATGTCAAGAGAATGTATGTTTCCTATCCACAATCGATTTGACACCTATAAACCTTGGCATGCCCTTTATTTTGAGATGAAGGCAGTTACCAGTTAAAATAGTGTTTTCAATTACTATTTATTAGTTACAAGGTCTAACCTTGGACAGGATGTATATTCATCCACCCAAACCCGTTTTAAGACATGACCGTTTTGTATAAAATTTCATAGTTAATTTGATAAAACTATAATTAATTTAGCTCAAGCTCACTTCATCTACACTTAAGACAGAAATATACTTACTTACAAACAAATCATAATGCTACATGAGTTTATCATTTGCAGGGTAGGTTTTGTTAGGTCAGTTAGTATTATAATCAACCTGTCATGAACTATTGTAATAAAAATTATTTGTTAAAATATATGTTCAGATATAAGCGGCCATTGCTTAGTTTTTCATGAGCCCATCTACAATTCAATTTAGACCCAATCTGAATACCTACCAGATTAAATTCAAACTCAGCCTTACATTAATAGTGATTATATGCAATGTGACTAAGAATTACCTGTTACATTTAAATACATAATTGTAGGTATTTTATAGTTGGACCAGTGCTTTAGTTTTACTGCCCAAAATGATTGAGATTATCTGGGACCTCAGTTATAAGATTAAAATTAAAATTTTAAAGTCAAAATAATTTTGTGTCGGACGTTTATGCTATGAAGGCATGTTAAAAAAATTAATTTTATTTATCTTTTATAGCTTCTAAACAAGTGAATATTAATTGACAAGTGCTGTCTGTAACTTTAATAATAATACATTAAAAAGGTTATCATTAAAAATCTTAATGAGTGAAAGCCAACTTTATTCAATAACTAACATATCCAAATACCTATAAAATTAGACATCGTTCAATCGTGTACAATCCGAATCGATGGGCACATAGACTAGAACGTCACCTCTTCATGATGATTCTAATCTTCCTACTTCCATAGCTCCTCCATGATGGGTTGAAACTTCATGTCTCATATAACTTCATACCTTCATGATGAGTTGACCTCATAACTCCACCTCTAGATCTAGCTTCATCTCTCCGTGTTGAGGCTAATCTTCTACCTACAATAATTCCACGTCTATATGAAATGTTAGATCTTATAACTTTTAAATGATGAATTCAAGGTTTCAGCCTTCTACAATTCCACTCCTCCCAGATGAATTGGTAGTTTTAACTATCACAACTTCTCTGTGTTGGAGTGGACCTCCTAGCTCCTATATCAATTATGAGTTTGACCTCATACCTACATACTCTTCCCTCTTCAACATTTTTACCTTCTATCTCTACCACTCTCTACGATAAGTTGAACTTACTACTTTCCAAAGCTCCCTTCTCCATGATGAGTTGAACCTTATAGTGGCCATCTCTCTATGATAAGTTGGTTCCACTAGCTTCATAACACCACTCGCTCACCTAGACAAGCTATTATTTCTCACTCGCTTACATTGTTCAGGCGTTATTCCTCCCACTCACTCACCTTTGCCCTGTATTATTCCTCACACTCTCAATCATTATGCCAAGTAATATTCCTCAGGAACCTTTCCCAGGTATAATTCCTCACCTACATTCATTTTATTTGGAAGTTCTTCCTCACGCGCTCAATTGTATAATATGTATTACTCCTCACTCGATCACCTTTCAAGGTATTATTCCTTACATACTAACCTCAGTCAGGTATAATTCCTCGTTCTACCAAGTATTACTCCTCCAATAGCTCACCTTTAATGTTATGCCTATTAGTTCAGTGAAGTTCCTATATTTGATTATTTGCTGTCATAATATGTCCAGTGATCTCGAACAATTTTAATCATTAGTCCGGCGATGATCAACATATATATTCTATAATACATATATACATTCTATAATTATTATGATGTTTAGTGATGTCAAGATGTTTGAAGTTATATCATGTACGGAGATGTTAGACGATGTTCAGTCAGACCGGTGATGATTTTAACACCTTAACACTTCAAAGATTCCAATCTCACTATCGTTGAAGAGGGTAAGGACGGCGGAGAAGCTACTAGTAAACATGTACAATTAGGCGCTAGAAAGGAGTTTCCCGTCCATTACGAGGTTCAAACAGTTGGGCTATAAGATTTAAGACATGTGCGTGATCACTTATTGCGGGTCAAAATAATTCATCGTGGTACATGAGATGCGTTTCAGAAAGAGGTTCGATGGCTCTCTTGACGGGCTAGGAGATTTGAGTGAGACCTAAGGCTGATCAGATAAATTGACCCGTCTATAAACCGAAGGAAGTATATAGTGATGAATTATTTCTAAATTTTTCTGAAAAGAAGTTGAAGCCGAGTCCAGAATTTGTAAAGGAGACCATCCCATGCCTCCAGATCTAACTGGAGGACGGGTGGTTGAGCTATGAGCGTTTCAGGTGAGAAATGAATTTAGCTTTATTATTCTGACAGAGAGAGAGAGCGTTTTACTAGTACACCCAACCTCCTATCATCCCTTGGGAGAAAGCAGTAATAATAATTTCGGATATTATGATTATATTCGAACAAACGCAAATATTAGATGGAACAAGTCTCTTCCATTAGTGTTCCCTCCCTCATTTCCCCTGGTCCTCCATCCCCACTGCTCTAGCCACCCTACTGCAGTAACTTACTATTCTACTGAGGCTCGTGGTCAAACTCTCAAGATGTAGACTACATACATTAAAGCCGACTAATTTTACGTACTGTTTATCTGCATGATTAAACGATCAAGCATACACAATTAGGTTTAAAATCGGTGATATTGTTCGTATCAGTAAGTATAAAGATGTTTTCGCAAAGGGTTATACAACTAACTGTGTGGAACTGTTTAAGTATATTATGTAAGGATGTCAAAACAAATCCTAGGACCTTTCTACTCAAAGATATGAAATGTAAACCTATTATGGGAGGCTTCTACGCCGATGAGCTTGAGAAGATATTCCATTGAGACGTATAACTAGCGGAGAAAATAAAACATCAGTCTTCCTAGAGATAAAGCACACTTCAAATGTCTTGGGTTTGATTACACACACAATTCGTGTATCGACACGGCAAACATGAAATAGGAAGGGGAGAATGACTTGTCTTGCTTGTTTCCCGTCTATCTTCTCCCTCACGTAGCGTATTAAGGCGAGCACTGTTGAGGAGCTTAATCTCGTTCAAAATCTTTTGGAGACCCATACATATAGTGGAGTGTCTGAATGAGCGCAAGACTACCAATTGATGACTAAAGTATTACATCAAGGGAGACGATAAGGGACATTCCGAGTGTTTAAATTCATCCCCGCACTGGCTGAGATGTCATAATCCCGACAGTTTGGATCTGAATGAGGCCATAGTGGTCTGCACCGAGTCTTGCACCGTCTACAGGCTCAAGGGAAATGACGATCCCAGGATTGTTTACAGACAAGTCAAGTGCGTCATGGTGAGTTGTACCGTATCGATCGCGAATAACATGATTGGCTGGTAAGTTAATTTGAACTCACAAAGGCCCACATTTATATCGTAAGTCACTTGGAAGGTCCGGAGGAGGATGGAGAAAAGAGAGCCTCATCAGGCTTAAGAGTTGGGGAAAAGTCATACTAAACTGTTTTAACTTTAGCTATGGGTACATACGACATTTAACGCCTCACAAGGATGTCTTAACTATCTGATAGGTGATTTCTACGAATTAATCAAATGGTCAATGGAAGCGTGAGTGCGTTCACATAAAGAACAGACTATATCAATAATATACATTCTGTGTATAATCGAGTGCAGGAAAGAGAACCTATTTGTATTGTTTATGATAATTCTAAAACATGAACATTTGTTGAAACTACATTATTTATTTCACCTTAGTCCCTATAAATTCACTCTATTTCCCTCAGAGTGGATCCATCTTCTTTATATGTATGTCATGAACGATAATAATTTTATATTCAACATATAAACATCTATTAACTATATAATGTGTGTGTGTGTGTGAGAGAGAAGAGTAGTATGATAAAAGAGATGGATATGTTTAAGTAAGTTGGATGAAGACAGTGAGGGTAAGGATGTGACTCGTGTAATATAAAGGACTGTAGTAAATTAATGCCTTCTCCCCTTTTGAGTTGATATTACTCAGAAGGAGTCACGCTCATTGGTCAGTGGAAGTATTTTAAACCAATATAACAAAGGCTCTAGTGTGGTCCGGAGAGTCTCTCCACCACTTTGGCCGAGGTTAAACTATATATAAAGGAACTATATTTATAGAAACCTGTCCAGCCAATAGAAAGCCGTCCTTGGTAGTATTATCTTTCCTACCTTACTCATGTGGAAACACCTTCCCTGTCCCACCCAAGTTTGACCAACCGAGAGTATAAACTCATCCTCCGAGTATCCGGTAATTCAATCTATTGTGAGTCTCACACACCAACTTTACTTGTGTAAGTTCCCTGCTATTGAAATAATAACCCTTGTGAATTTACATAACATATTGATACTTTTTGTAGAAAATGTTGCTATGCCTAAACTGCGTATTTTAAGAGGTTTGCAATACAAATATTTTATATATTTGTTTTTCTTATAAAAATTAATTAATATTAATTTATTAATGATTGCCTTCTTTAAATTTAATATTGTTTGAAAATAGCTTTCACAATTTGGTTAGTAATTATTATCTGATGACTTTTTGTACATTATAAATAGTAATTTAGCATTATTTTTCAAAAATAAACTAAATTAATAGTAGTTAACTTAAATAAATTTCGGAACATTTTAAATTAGTTGAAAATAGCATTTAAGATTTGGTTAGAAATGAGTATATTATCAATGAATTGTTTTTTATGATATGTGAAGCGTGTCCAGAAAGTAAAGATATATCGTGTCAATTTCGCTAGGGGGATTTAAAATTCTTGTTGTGAGTAAACTAGCGTTGACCTTGATCCTTTTGGATCTCCTTTCACTTTGGTTTGGTAGTACAAGAATAGATTTTGTTCGAGTGCCGCGTTATTAAAATGGCAGCGCCAATCCAACATCCTGCCAAATGTGAGGTTCATTCCGTGATACGTTTTCTAAACGCATAAGGTAAGCACCCAGTGGAGATTCACAAACAAAGTTCTGCTGTTAATGGTGACATTATGAGTCGACAAAATGTGACGAAGTGGTGCTGTGAATTCTCGGGAGGAAGGACTAACGCTCACGACGAACAAAGGAGTAGTAGGCCATCTTTTATCTCCAAAGACCTTATTTAAAAAAATTAAAAGAGAAATTCGTGCAGTTTGTCATTTGGCGATAAGATAGTTGTATGACATTATTCCTTAAGTGTCTAAGACTACGATTCATGAAGTCTTGACCAAAAAATTAGTTTACAAAAAAATGTTTGCATGCTAGGTGCCCAAAATGTTAACGGAAGAATCAAAGAAATAAATGGTACGGCGCACCGCACAGACTTTCTCTCTCTTTCTATAAACTCGTAAGATTTCTGAACGGAATA
>CABFWB010004120.1:0-12214 GCA_902151455.1 Timema bartmani
AACAATAATTTATAATAAATAATATTTTATTGATAAATATTTCAAAGTGTGTTAGTGATTTTCATAATCTGTGGAGTTATTAAAACATATATATCGTTTTAGGAATGACCTATTATAATTCAAATAGCTAAGTTAAATCTTGGAAATATTTTACACTGCGGAAACCATAGCGAGTCAGTTTTGGAGCGTATATAAACGTAATCCTTCAAAAAGATGTTATACTGTTTAAAAATATTTATTTTTCTTTATTTAGCTAATCTAATTCGTTGATTAAGTTATATAACATATTTTAATTACTTCCTATACATTTATTATTTTGTGAATAACTGTCAGAAAATCGCAACAACTAATAAAGGTATGTGCAGATAATGTGTAGAAACATTTTGGTTTTATAAGACGTGTTTACGGTATAGAAAGATTAATTATTACAATTAGTATGTTGACTGTAGGCCTTTAATCTTAAACCATGCTATCTCATTTGAAATAAGTTTAAATTTGGTAATAATTTGATGATAATTATGATATCTTTAGTTCTTTTTTGAAAGGGCTCTACATTTAATAACCGTAAGCTACCTCTATATAAAATTTGATCAAACATTTCCCTCCGTGTACAAGACAAGCATTGTTGTCATAGAATATTTTGTACGAATACCACAATATCTTTCAAAATGCAAACACGCATATTTTTAATAGTGTGCTTAAATCTTAGCTTTAAAATTAGCAGTTTAAATTATAGAAATTCAATTTTCGGAATAAATATTTTAAAACACAAGCTCACCGTAAACATTTTTAGTTGTATAACCCTACCTATTTTTAAGTTTTTTATATGAATTATATAACCATTATTTAAGGAAATACCTTAGCTAAGCAAATGCAATTTAATATTAATTTTTAGATATAAAACTATTTATAAGACTATTATTTATTGAAGTATAAAAACCCTTTCCCTTTTGCAAATGCCTGCCCGTGAAAAAATTGTATCATATTTCAATAGCTATGAAGATTCTAAATTTGGATATTACTGTATTTAACTTTTCAATCAAATTAATATTTTCCAAAGTGAGAACATTTAAGTAGAAATTCTTAGTTCTACTAAATATATTTTATAGTTTTTTAATCACCGCATCTTACTACCTGTTCAGTTTACACGAATATAATTATGATAATTATTCTAATAGGGTAAGGATGAGGAAGGAAGCATTTTAGAAGTAGTCTACCCGCATTTAAGTGAAAGGAGAGTGGGAAACCATTTAGGAAATACCATTCTCAGTAGACCCTATCGGGATTTGAACCCCGATCTCCCAGTCATCAGCAAGCCAATCTAACACGTGAGTGACACCTTAGACAGTTCGGCTACTGAAACGGATTATTTTATAGTTAGCTCACCCAAAAATCAGGGAATTATTACCACTAAAAACAGAAGTGTGCCCAATCCACTGGTCTAATTTGATGTCTTACTCACCAGTGTGTTCATGTTGGTATGTTGGTAGCGCTGCTGGGTGATCCAGTACTCGCTAGAGATGCTGTGAAGATTGAGTACCATCTCAAGAACGACACGTCTTATATATACGCACATCCCCACCCTGGCCACAGAAACAGGCATCTGCCTCTCCACCACTACCAACCAAACAGATTTCATTATTTTATTGAGTCTTAGAATAAGAAGCAAAATTAGATCCTTTGAAATTCATGCTGAGTGGTTTGACGTTATCTTTTAGAAAAAATTAAATGTTGCTTCTTTGAGAATATTTTTGATTGCTTTGTAATATTGTTGTTGTTAGGGTCATTCTTTAATTCAATGATATTATTTAGTAAATACGTGGTTTTTTTAATGTAGTTTTCTCGATTAATGAGGAGTATGGTGTTACCTTTGCCGGCTTTCACATTTATAATATTGGTTTTGATTAATTTTTCATTTTTTTTAAGCTAATATAAGTATGTTCTTTTTAGTTTTTTCCTTATGGTTATTAACAATGATTTATTTTATTTGATTGGCAATGAGATGTCTTGTTTGATTTTTAATTTATGAAATATATTTTCAATTACTTCTTCACTATCAATAATCAACACATGACCTTTATTATTAATTAAATGATTATAACAATTATATATATGACAGTCAACGGAGTCATTAAAAAGAAGGAAAAAAGGACTACCAGATAAGAGGAATCAATCAATTACAAACATTTAATTTTAATAATTCTTTTCTTCTGCTTATCGCAAAAAATCAAAATAAGTGTTATCATCAAAACTATTAAACTATTTTACCTCTGTATAGTTTGAATTCTATAAAACAATATTATGGCAACATCTTCACCTCTTGAATCAAATCTATTAATCTTTTATATAAAAAATCTAGACATATTTTATTATTGGTTTTTCAATAAATTAAATAGTCAATCATAACCTACTAACCATATAATATTTTTATAGTAATTGATAATTGCAAGCCATAGTTAATGTGTTTTTTACTATAGTTTATTAAATTTTAATATGTTTTTTCTATCTAATAAGGGTTACTCAACTTAATTTGTATGTCCTAATAATTTTCAAATGTTCTCTTTTATGAATCCATATTTTTTGACTACTTGTTTAACAATACAGTAGGCCTTAGTTAAATTTTACTTTGACTATATTTGAATTTCTCATAGCATTATATTGTATATCTCTCCTGACTAAAATTTAAATATATGATTCAAAATGTTTTAATATATATATATTTAAAGTAATTGTTATCCAAGACCAAATAAATATCGGTTTTGAATACATACATTAATGTCCCTGGTAGGTTCGGAATGCGCAACAGCTGAAAAGCGTGAACTCAAGCTAACATATGCACTACAACTTTTTCCGACAAGAGGGTCCGACAATTAAGACATGCAACAGCGCTTGCGCGTGCTTTTGTGGACAGACTATATTACGAGTGCTCATCCAACAAGTGTCTGCGACTGATTGTAAACAACCTATAAACACTTTTATTCCATTGTAGCCAAATAAACGTGGCTAATACTGCCCGCAACACAGGCTGGCATTGTTGGGAAGTATTCTTTTCAAAGGCGCTCTTCGCAAATGTCGTTTGTAACCAACAATAGCACAGCTGATCATCTGAACAATAACTGGATGAGTGATAGTTTAAAGCAATTAGGAGAATTGTTCATTTATATTAAAATATACTAACACCTCTACGTTACTTATGATCAGGAGGTTTAAATTGCTGTTAGATCAAAGGCATCAAATGTGAGAAAAAATATGTAAACATCACTATTATAAATACGATATAACTCTTTAATAAATGGGCACTTTTTATTTATCAACGCGTCTTACTACCTATTCGGACTACAAGTATATATGATTCTTACTCTAATGAGATAGGTATGAGGAAAGAAGCGTTTCAAAGGAAATATATCCGCATTTGCATGTAGGGAGTGTGGGGAAACCATTTAGGATAAAATAATCAGCAGATCCAGCGGGGATTAAACTCCGACATCCCCGTCTTCAGAAGTCCAGTATAGCATGATAGTGACGCCTTAGACCATTCGGCCACTGAAGCAGGCTTTATAGGCAATATTACAGAAAAAAAAATTAGAAATAAAAGAAATGGGTTAATTCAATATAGGTGAATAAATGGTTATATATATAATATATATATTACAATTTAACGAATCTAATAGCTATATCTTTTCTTTCTTCATAAATTTAGTATACCTAAAAATAAATTTAATTTTAAATTAAATAAATTTAATTGATTAACAATATAGCTGAAGTTTTTATTCAAGATCCTATTACTAAATAGCAGTGGTGTATTCTCCGGGTATGCTAGTCCTGCGCCGCATACCCATTATGATATGGACTAGTTTTTAAAAAAATTAATATTGTTTATGCTAACTGTGTAAATACTAATGTTTAAATTGTTAATAAATATACATGTAATTAATTATTAATTTTAAAACTAATATTGGTTTATATTCCAATAATACTGTGTTTTAAGTAATTCTTCTTCCAAAAGACTCTACTTAACACAATAGAACACCCAGGGTTTGCTGCTTGAAAACCGCAAGGCAAGCTAGGGGGGCTATAATTACTTTACCCAATGTCTAGGGGGCTATAACTCATTCCCTTTCCGCTCGCCCACAAGTCATTGCCAATGAGTAAGGGTTTTGACAACCCAGGTCATGCTGTTCATGTATAGCAAGCAAAGCATTGTGCCAACTATTGAAAAAAGATTCAAGATCACAATGTTTATTTATTAAGCTAATTTAGTATAGTTTAAGTAAAATTACATAAAATATATATAAAATTAATTGTAAAATAATAGCTAGTAAACGTAACAAGCTTTAAATTATACACTAGTTATGTTTAGGCATTCTAGTCACATGTATTACCATGTATTTGACAAACACATTTAACCACTCTTTCAAATTTAGGCATTTCAGCACTGGTAGAGTGAGGAAGGGAGGAAGGGGGCGGATGATGGGGGTACTTTAACCAGAGTTGATGGTAATTCTTGTTTTTCTTTAGTAGAAAAGATGTTCTTTTAGTTTTTGTTTTACATTAACGACTTATTCGTCATTGTGATTTTATATACTAATAATTATGCATCAAAGAATCCCAAAAGTCAGGAGTGTAATTTCACCATTTCAAGATGATTTAGAAGGAAAAGGTAAAGTAAAATATATATTTCATATAATTTATTTAATCAGTGGTGCACCCAGCCATTTACTTTGGGGAAGGTATTCAATCAAGGGTGTAGCATGAATGACATTTTGATGCAGAGAGCGGGTTTGGGGTTGCACAGCCCCCTAACCCCTAAAGGCTGATAATATTTGTGAATGTTTTTATAAATTATTTGGAGTAGTTTTATAGTAACTAAGATGTTTAAATAATGCAAATGGTATCGAAGCTATTATTTGTGTGCTTTTTTCAACTGTCAATCTTGTGTGTGTAACGCTAAACCTTTTGAATATTAGGCTTAAGTCAGAAGCCTGGTCTTAAAATGTAGCCTATACATTCAACACATCTTCAATGCTAGATATTTTAGTTATAATTCATATTATTTAAATTTATATTAAAATTACTTGTAGTGTTGGGGAGGGGGAGGGGTAAATACCCTGTTTGCCCCTCTCCCCCTTGGATGCCCCACTGCTTACAGCAAAAGATATTGGTAAATATTTTAGCAATAAACCAATGACGTAGCGATAGAGTATTAATAGTCCGAGATGATATCCCCTATGCTAGTCAGAGTTTACGTATCTAAATAGCTTCTAGAGCATAAATTCTCAAGTTGGGAGACTCGTTTGTTTCCAAGCAGCATTGTGTGAGCTAAGTTAGGCTTTAAGAAATAGTTCTAATTGCAACGTGAATTGGACAATCCACCTAATTCTCTCTCACCAAGATCTGATGGACACTTGATCCATGTACCACTTTATTTTAATCTTTTTATGATTTCTTGCTTTGATTATTACTAACTGTGTGCTTTTAATTACACTAGGCTAATTGAATAGGATCTGTCTCTCTTATGGATTCAGAAATGTGTCCATACCACTCTTAGCCCCGACGTTAATATTCACTTAAATTTCTAACCAAGTAGATAGCACTACAATTTGAGGACCGCCTTTGTGGTCTAGGGGCCAGAAGTTCTGGCTACGGACCCAGAGGACCCGGGTTTGATTCCTAGCGCTTCCAGATTTTCTGAAAAGTCTTTTCAGATTATCTGAGAAGCAGAACCACTTTTATATAGGCACACATCTTCAAATATACCCCTTGAAATAATCCCTTGACGTTCTTGGACAACGGTAGTTGAGGGTTCTCGGCCCCCAAATCTCCCCTGAAACTTTTAGAGTACAGCATAATATTTATTTTCTCAGAATACGCCACTGCTAAATAGTTTGAAGTTTTATTATGTTTTTAAAATAATAAAAAAGTTTGCATTAGTATAAAACTGAATGACGTTTATTTAGTCTATAATTAATCCAGATTAACTAAGCTTGCATATTATTTTAGTAAAAACGTTAGTTTAATATATATTTATACTTTATAAACTACTATTTGGTAACCTAATCATTAATGCCTTAAATTAAATTATGCCATCCATATAACTCAATCAAAATGATAAAGGAATAAAATAATAATAATAATAATAATAATAAAACAATGTGGTAGTCATCCGACTGAAATTTATCATTTTCATTTATCAGATGACTGTGTATATATATATTACAAACCTTCTAAGCAATAAGCATTTCTCAAACTCATTCCTGAGATTCAAGCCAATATTCTAAATTTAAAAGCCAACAAGACATTATAGTAAATAAATAATTGAGATACTACTAATTATAACAGCGAACGCGACACTGTTTGCATAAAATATCATTTTATCGCCTCATTAATAAACAAACGATCGATCCAGAAAGCCAACGTTGACCTCCTGGAACTAAAATGGTTGTTAAAGAAACAAGACCGTGTCAAAACCTAGTTTAACAGTCGATAAATTGTAAGTAGCGTAATATATGGAAGAAATGAAAATGAATTCCGACCTTGCCCTTTGAGAATGTAGATCAGACACCAGAGGTAGTCCCATGCGAGCTGGAAGGAGGCCGTTCAGAAGGTCGTAGCGTCGTGAGGCGTGGTAGGAACTACTTTATTCGGCGAAGTAGTTACGCGCTCCAGTATTCTTGTGGAGAGAAATATCCAGAATATTGTAAACAAAAGTCAATTACGTTGCTTAATAAACTTTTATTCAATACAAAGTTTCAAATAATTTTACCAAGAATAATTTAATAAATATAAATAATTTACTAATTTTACCTCTAAGTTTGAAATAAAAAGATTTTCTATTAATTTTCTCTTTGAGTTTAATCATCTTAGAGTGTAAAACATAATAAAATATAGTAGATAAAAAAAACTCTATGGCATAAACCCGCAATCGAGCTAAACCGATCGAGCGGCAGACGCATGTTAGCAAAGATAGTGCCAATATTTGTGGATAGAGGGTGTCATGTGGTCAGCACAACGAATCCTCTGACCGTTAATCTTAATTTTCTAGACCGGAGGCGCTACTTACTTACTAAATTATCTCCCCAAATTGCCCTAGCGAGGCTGAGTTGACCCTGTTCCAGACCCACCGATTCACAGAAAAATCTGTGAGCACCAAGGGCTGAAGCCAGGAGATCTAGATCTGTAGCCAAGGACTCTGACCACTAGACCACAAGAGGCGGGCTAAAAATTCCATTTGTTCTTAAAACAAAATATATTGGGGGAGGCCTTACTAGATAAAAATAAAACAAGTTTATCCCAAGAGGGCGATCAAAGAAAACCTTAGAATTCAATAAACACAATACAATAATCTAATTATTAAACCGTGGTAACTGAAATACATTTGTAGAAATGAAGATGATAATGCTCACTTCACAACCAAAGGGGTAAAATAATTAATTTGTGTTCAATATTATACACACACAGGTAGATTTTAAATGAGGTGGTGGTGAAATGGGAAGAATTTCAAGATCAAATCTTAATTTCAGTCTTTACAGAAAAAAATACTAAGATTTGTTCTATTACTATTTAAGTCATTTTAATATATGACCTTTTATTGTTGTATTTATTATATTAATTCAATCAACTGCTAAGCCTTTTGCTTTTTAAAATATGTAATCTTATTTAGTGTTTTCGATTAACACCATTGTAGTATATTTTTTAAGGAGCTAGCCTTCTACTCTCTTCATACTCAAGTCATTGCGTGAAGATGCGTGCAATTGACTCGATTATTGCTTAAACATACTGATCATACGTGTCCAAATATTACTAATACTATATCAGCGAGCCAAACATGAGCGGACGTAGCAAATGCGACCCTGGCGGAGGTTGTTGGTACCGCCCCGGACGAGCGAGCGCACGCAACACATTCCACACGTTCCTTCCTGGCTGGGCGTCTCGTGGCGTCCTTCAGCCAATGTCGCCAACGCCACGGCCATGTATCATTATAGCACTCGCTACCAACTGTTTTCATTTACATAGCAAAAAAATATCCCGCACACTTTATTTGTGACCTCTTGGAGTTTTGTCTTTCTCTCTCTTTCTCTCCGGGATGTCTATTCTTTCTTAGATTGAATTCAAGATCAACGTGTTGTCTAATTTTAGGGAAATGTTTTGAGATGGGAAACTTATATACTAATTTAGATAGTTAAATTTTTCTACCCGCATCGGTAGCTACATAGTCTAATGCGTCCTCGCGTATTGGACTGAATTACTGGTGAAGGGAAGATCGGGGCTCGAATCCAGGAAGAATATAATGAGGACTTTTATTTCACAATGTCTTACTAGCGCTTTTTCTACCAATATGCGGGTACATTTTATCTACAATTTTAACTTACTCATTAATATAATTTGTGTAATTAATGTATGCATATAACTTGAACGTTACTAAGAAGTGATAGGAAAAAACAACTTTCTCGTTTTCATTGGTAATGAATTTGGCAGTTCGTCTAATAACGGGGGCAGGTTTCTAAAGGATGATATTCTAAGCCATACTTTTCAGCCAAAATGTATATCCCAAAGTATAAGTTTTAAGATAGGTATCCAATGATAATCCTTGATGAATGAGTTTTAATTTTAATATGAACACCTTTTGATTTTATTAAATTACGTTTTAATGTCAATAAGATACGTACTACCTGTTTCAGTAACCACATAATCTCTTTCGATAGAATAGACTGATAATGACAAAGATCGGGGTTCAATCCTTGGTTGGGTGTACAGAGGGTGACTTTTCTGAAATGGTTTTCCACTCTCACTCCACGTGAATTCGGGTATATTTCCTCTAAATTCCACCTTCCTCATCATAAACTCACTAGCGTAATTGGTACCTATGCGTATAGCCTGAATAGTAAGACGCGGTACTAAAGAAAAAAATATGTACCACGTGTTATTTGTTATTTCTTGATTTATATGAAGATTGTGTCAATTTTATGAAATATGGGCCATTCCCCATTAATATATTGAGGGTGGACAACCCTTATTTGACAAGATCTAACTTTACGATACATCCGTTGTTATTAAAGATAATGTTGTCACTATTCTAACAAGATAATAGCTGTTTTAAAACCTTTATTTTCAAATTTATTGGTGATAACAATGAGGGAGTGAGGTTTGACCCATTAAGTGTTTACACTCACACTTGTGATCACATGACCTAAGGCGTCCCTCTAATAATATACTTGTTTTCCGATGATAAGAAGATTGTGGCTAGAATCCAAGCCAAGTGTACTTAGATTGGATTTTCCTAAATGGTTTTCTTACCCGTAAATGCGGGTACATTTCCTCCCCATTATAGATTTATGATCCCTAGAAGACGTAAAGCACTAAATATATGTATTTTTCTCAAAATCTACTAAAGATTTTATGGACAAAATATGAAAAGGGGAAAATACAGTTTCCCAGATCAATCATTTTATTAAAATGGGGGATCGGGGCATCCCCATTTATCATTGCATCCTTCCCTCCTCGCTACTTGGCAGACTCTATTACCACTCCTTGATCAAATAATATCGGATTTGTTTACCGAGAGATATATTTATGATTCATCTCGTCAATGTGGTTGTATGAGTAACGATATAAATTTTACCACTCTTGGGAAAGAACCAGGGACTCTTAGGTCTGTAGTCGGTTTTCTTATTCCCTCTCCTTCAGAGTGTAGGAATGAACAACTGTATTTATTGAGCTTTGACCGTGTAGAGTAGGTGTTACAGTAGAAAATTTGGAAATTTTGTCAGAAATAATTAGGTAATTTTTCTATTAATCTAAAAATATAAATACAACGCTTTTTTCACTAGTTTACAGATCTCGACAGTAATAGAGGTTTTATTTCAAACTTATTATATGTAAAACATAACTTTTTTTAAAAAATATGTGTATTCCGTCTACGCTGAAAGATATAAGTATTTTGAAGTGATTTAGGGTTGGGATTTACGAACACTAAAAAAGTCAGCGTTTTTGCAATTTTAATATCAACACTTTTTTAATCAAAAATAAATCAAATATTTCTCCAGTAGAAACATTGTTTAATTTTCTTCCCGGGGTGATATCAACAGTTGTTGAATATCTAACAAGGGTGTCCTGGAATTTAATGACAACATTTTATCTTAATTTAAAAAGTTTATCATCTAGCACTGCTTTGCTTATGACAGATATTCAACAACTATTGATATCACCATGTGAAGAAAATTAAGCTATATGTTTCTATTGGAACAATATTTTTTTTATTTTGGCCAAACAAATTTTGGTATAAAAACCACAAAAAAAATTACCTTTTCTCGCGTACCCACCTCCAACCTTAAAAGAGCCATAGTATGGTTCGTCCAAATAAGGCCTTTTAGGGTAGGCTAAACGAAGTGTACATATTAAACGTTTTAGAACGTTTCCAAACATCTTGGCTGAACTAAAGGGGCTAAGGCGTCACGCTCGCAATAAACTAGACTGCCGATTATGAGAGGAGTGCGATTCAAATCCCGGTCGAGTGTATTGAGGTTATTTTGCCCTAAATATTTTCATACTCTCTCCAGATAAGCTAACGCGTGTAAATTTCCTCTAGATTTTTACCTTCCGTATTCTCACACCTTTAGCTTAATTAATATATGCGTATAGCCCCTAAAAGGTAGTAAAACGCAGCGAAAAACACTCATAACCGTTAATTACTTTGAGTTTGATCATAAACTACAAATTTAATAAGAAATTCAGTATTTCGTAGCTCAGAACAAAGATTTCAGAAAAAAAGATGAAACTGATATTATGAATAGTAAAATATATTATTTCAACTACATGAAAATTCATATTTTTTATAGTAAAACTAAAAACCTAATCTATATTTATTAAAATCCTTGTATTATTTATGCAGTGTGAAGTCTTACAAGTTGTTTAGTGAGGTAAGACCCAATGAAACGATTCAATCTGATTGGCTGATGGTGGTAGGAATGTAGATTCAAGATGCGGTGGCCAGGGTGGGGATGTGTGTATATATAAGACGTGTTGTTCTTGAGATGGTACTCAATCTTCACAGCATCTCTAGCGAGTACTGGATCACCCAGCAGCGCTACCAACATACCAACATGAATACTCTGGTGAGTAAGACATCAAATTACATCAGTGGGCTGGGAACTTTTAGTCTCAAGCACACCCTAATTTTTGAGTGGGTTCAGTATAAAATATATTTAATAGGAACTAAGAATTTCTACGTAATTGTTTGCGCTTGATTTGAATTTGATCGATATGTTAAGCAATTTACTAGTTTTATACCTTCAATCATTAGTAATTATCCTAATGTAATTTTTTTAAGAGGTGGGCATTAGCAAAAATAGAATAGTGTGTATTATTATCTAAATAGATAATATACGTATCAATAGTTCACGTCTAATAAATTAGGTTAGGTTAAGTTCGCCTAATTAAACTACCGTGCTTTATATCTTTCAACAAATTACTATTTCATTCACATAATAGTTTAAACGTTAAAATCTGCATATGTGTACAAATACAATAAGTTTTGATGAGTTTATGTCTTTAAATATTTGTTTTGAAAAATTAATTTCACTAATTTAATTTGCTAGCTAAAGAAGAAATATTTAAACTAGCTATTAAATAACTTTTGTTTGCAATAAGAAAAACAATATTTGTAGACTATTATTATATAACTAATATAATTAAATATGATAACAATACCTGACTTGTTACATTGAAGGACACTTTTAGATGAGTTTTATAATTAAGATAGGTGACTTGTTTTCAAATGTAGAACCACCTAAAAAAGTATACAAAATATATCAAAAACACCAACATTAACCGTAATACAAAGCCGATAGAATGATTTAATATTGAATAAACTCAATCACAATTTTAATCGGAATAATTAATGTTCCGTATCGTATACACGTATTTTAAAACAAACAGTTTTGTACAAATAAGGTAGATTTATTGTACATGCCTTTATATACTTGTTATGATTGTCTGACATTTGTTCATAAAATAGTAAAGCTATGAGGCGTAGTAATAATGTGGTGTATAACTTAATTAAACCACGTATTAGCTTATCCAAAGCAATAAAAAAAATAGTTTTAACAGCATCATATCTTTTTGAAGGATTATATTTATTTACGCTCCAGAACTGACTCGCTATGGCTTCCACATTATAACGCTTATTCCAGATTTTCCCCCAGTTTTTTTTTTTTTT
>CABFWB010004120.1:17033-39322 GCA_902151455.1 Timema bartmani
CGTCGGCAGTTTCGGAACAGCTTCACGCCCGGTCACGTAAATGTACTCTCGCAACAAGGCAATATGATGATTTTTAATATCTTCTGCATGATGTTTTGCCAACTCAGAACGGATGAGTTTGGATGGTATTTCACATATATTTTCCTTAGCTCTTCGCTTTACACCATTGCTTATAACTGGTCGATTTATATTTTTTACCTCTTCGTGATTATGATCTGTATCACCATCAATTATAACATTACTGTCAATGTTGTCCGTGTACAATTTTGCTGAACTCTTTTAGTTTGCACATCTCCAGCGAACTTTACCATCGGCAGCAGCATGAGGCATTGAAAATTTGTTCCTTTCTATGACAAGAAATTTGTAGACCATTTCACTCCACGTAAACGAACCTTCCATGTTTCAATCACTGGAACACTACACGAAGTGGTTTCTATAGTTTGGATGTATATGTCTTTACATGTCTATGGACAGCCTTGTCTCATAACTGGTATACGTGGCCCAACTGTAATATTTACGTAAAATTTACACGTGGCCCGATAGTAATGTGGGGTTAACGCTACCCATTTTAAACGAAGATCATAACATATTTACGTGGTCCAATTGTAATGCGCCCGTTAGCGGGAAGGACAGGTGGAAGCGTGGGGGTTAATCCATCTTTCCCCCTTCCCCTAATAATGTTCCAAGAGAGGACATACCTAGTACCCTGAAAGAAATAGTGAAGTGATTCATCCAGAAATATGAACATTTGCGTTTGAAGCAATTCCTAAATAATTATTAAGGACGTTGCCTATCTGTGACGTCACGGCATGTCAAGATAGGATCTATTATGTTAATGTATTTATGTTTTATTCTATAGCATTGAAACAAAAACTATAAACCCTTAAATAATTCTAAAAATAGTCTTACACTGTCGCACTCTTTTTTGTTATCTTAAAGTAGTTTGTTTGTAAACTTATTTTTTAATCATTCACAGCTCAAGCTATTTGGCTTACTCGAAAAAGATGTCCTTTATGAACCTTCCTGTCAGGATGTAGATCTAAAAATTCCGTGGTAGCAAATGTCCATCTAGAATAGGAAAAAAAGGAAAATATTATTTTTAACTCAATTTTCAATGCTATCAAGGCGCAAATAGTACAGTGGGTATTTATACTCTTCAGCCGAGGAGAGTGTTTTTAACAAGTAAACTAGAGGCTTCGCAGGGTGAACTGTTAATTTTCTTCCCTCTCTTTCTATTTTATACACTGATTTTGTCTAAGTCTGATAGTGCTTTAGAGTGCTTGGGCGCGCTTTGCGAAATAGCGTAGAAATCTACAAGTAGGCAATGTACAGTAGCCCCATGGCTTATTTGGTGCTGACTGACAGTTCACAGCTGACTTCTGACAGTCAACATTTAGGTATATACCTAAATTTTGACTGTCAGAAGTGACAGCTTCTAAACACATGTTTTTTTGCAAATCATATGGTTCGGCGTATGGATATATAATTTGGTCTGGTGGTCTTTCAAAGCCATCAGCTGTCAGCTGTGAGCTGTCAGTCAGCACCAAAGAAGCCATGGGGCTACTGTAGTTAAGATAACTTAATTATATGAGTTGCAGAACCAACTTCGTCATAATATTATCCCTGTTATAATTATTTTTTGAATAATTATAAAATAAAAACTGGTTCGTTCTGTTCCTTCTTTCCCCCTGCCCACCCCACCCCAAATAAGAGTTAGCAATACCTAGGCCTAAGTAATTAGAAGAGAGGCTGATAAAAAATACATAGTCATAAAGGTATTCCAGCCGAATAGTACGGTATCGAACTGCGTCCTCTAAATTAAAAGTCCACTGAACAGTCCGCACAGCCAAATCTTACGCTCAAACTAGAAAACGTATCTTAAGAAAGCTTTCCCGCGCTCTTCATTTAACAACAGTGAAATTTTGATCAGTTAAACACTTTTTTTAATTTTAAATAGTTCTTTTTCTTTAGCACTGCGTCTTACAACCCATTCGGGCTATGAGCCTATATACTAATTATGATAATGAGTTAGGGATCAGGAAGATTGAATTTTGAGGAAGTGTACTAGCATTTTCGTAGAATGAGAGAGGAAAATCATTAAGGTAAGAAAACCTCAGTAAACCCGACTGGGATCGAACCACACTCTCCCCGCCTTCAACAGTCTATTTTATTGCGAGAGTAGTTCCTTAAACTATGCTACCACCGAGGCGGGTTTTTTAAAGTAATCATTTTTCAGTTTTTTAAATATGGTGAAACGGTTTCACTAGTCTCACTTCCACTCTTTTCTAAAGTAGAACACATACAACCGCACCGCGATGCCTGGTTTGAGCTGTATATCAACCAAAGTTGGGTATTACCCTTGATTTGAAAATTGTTTTTAATGTGAGAGTGTAGGAAATGCAAGCTAAGGGCAGTATTTTTGCATTTATTACACCAAATAATTTTTTGGTAAAAATAAATCAAACAATACCCCGGTAGAAGCATCGAGTTTAATTTTCTTCACATGGTGATATCAACAGTTGTTGAATATCTGTCAAGGGTGTCCTAGAATTTAATGACAACTTTTTCTTTCCATTTAAAAAGTTTCTCATCTAATGTCGCTATGCTCGTGACGGGATCAACAAATATTGATATCCCCATGTGAAGAAAATTATACTCCATGTTTCTACTGGAGAGCTATCTTATTTATTTTGACAAAAAAAGTTTTGATATAAAAACTTCAAAAAGATTACCCTTAACTTGTGTTTCCTATACTCTCACCTTAAATGGCAGACAAGCAAGTGTATGAAGTTGCACTGATATATAAAGTTGTTCTCAAGAGGACTCAGTTTGAAAGATGACCTCTCTAACAACTTTTGACAAGAAAGAAAAGTATATGCCACTAAAGTGTTACTGCCATGGAAGATTGGCCTCTATAGGTCTCTAGTTGATAATACCAACACCATCAGACAGCTAAACCCCTCACTGGAACTTGAGGGTGGTCTCAAAGGTATGAATTTGAAAGAGTTTCTCTTTAACAAGATCAGACAAGTGGTATTTGTCTTTCTTTCGCGGTTTTATTGCATGTTGGCGACCTTCATCGGTCGAGAAGCAGTGACATTCCTGTTTATGCATTCATTAGTACAGTTCTAGTGCTGCTGTTTATAAGTGACCTAATTTATTCTAGGTCCAATACCACTATCAGGCTCCCGGTTCGCAATTTACCAGTTGTTTTAAGAGAAATTTTTTTTTTT
This sequence comes from Timema bartmani, assembly GCA_902151455.1. Classification (NCBI taxonomy): domain Eukaryota; kingdom Metazoa; phylum Arthropoda; class Insecta; order Phasmatodea; family Timematidae; genus Timema; species Timema bartmani. The sequence goes on from CABFWB010004120.1 coordinate 20,267, forward strand.
TTGTTAAACTAGGTTTTTTCCTTTACATTCAAGAATCAAAGGCATTCCTCAAAGATCACTATATAGAAGCCTGAGCTAATGTATTGGTTGAAATTACTGTTTAGCACGTTTTCATATCCCCTAATAGTTACTATTTGTAATTATGGCTTTCATTAAGATAATCACAAAGTTTTTAGTCGATTAACAAAATAAAGATCACTATAAAAGATTTTATCTCTTACTTTTGATCTAAGTGCTATAGTAGATTTAACTTAATCTAAATTAACAAGAGGTGGATGGATGGATTTTAAAGAATTTTTAGCACAAACTCGCCTCATCAAGCCAGGGAAGCATATTATAATCTGATTATCTCCATTAAAAAAGTTTGAGATACAAACCAGGTGCTCAAGATTAAATATAGTTGGGTGAAAACGTAACTATATTAAATAATTGTCAGATTATTTTGATCAAGGTCCTGTCAGTATTATTTTAGCCTGAGAAAATGTTATCACAATAGACTATTAATAACCCATTTTCTGTAAGTTCTCTTTTGATGTTTACTGTCAGTAATAGAACCAAGGAGGCCCTGCGTTTGAGGACTAGGGCTCAATAGTCCCTTTTAGTTTGAATGTAAATCTTAAATAGTTTAAATCTAGCATTTATTTAATGATCATTATAACTTTAAGTTGATTTTTATATAGTTTTCTACGAAATAAAACCACTAGTTCAAATAATTTTAAATATTATCCAAATCTGGACCATTTTAAATGAAAATTGGGAGAATATCTAAAGTTATATATCTGTCCAAGATAATATAAATAATTCAAACCAGATTCGGTGGCCGCATGGTCTAAGATGCAACTCTCTCTCAATATCTTATACTTTATATGATGGGTAGATCATGGTTCGATACCGGTTGGGTGTACTGAAGGGGGTATTTCCTAAATGGTTCCAAGTTTTCTCTCTCCACACAAATGCAGGTACATTTCCTCTAAACGCAACCTTTCTCATCTCAAACCCATTAGCGTAATTAGTACATAATCGTACAACTCGAACGAGTAGTAGGAAGCAGTGCTTTAAAAAATATTTCAAGTTATTGCTATTAATTAATATATCCATACTACGTTGGCATGTTCTTAAGATATAGACGAAAGGGCTACCAGCACCTAAGATCAAGCTTATGATAAGCTCCAAATCATAGTAGCCCGTCTGGTTCCGAGAAAATATTGGGCTACATTTCGCTGGCATAAGATTTAAAAATACTCTCTCGACAATCTTAGCCATTGTCTGAGGATGTTTAATAATTAATGAAAAAACCCGCCTCATTTGCACCAAGCTGGGATTGAACCTTGACCTCCACAATCACAGCTAATACACCAACAATAATGGTCATTTTTTATATTTTTAAATACTTGAGCAATATTTCTATTCCTTTATGACTTTTGGGAATCCTGTTATTGATAACAGTAATCAAAAATATTGTATCATTAATGTTGTCTAAAGATTACCACTACGAGTTTAATAAAGAACACAGTCGACCAACATGATAAAATCATAACATTTTTGCATACAGGAAACAACATACTCTAACAAAAAAAATTAAAGGTAACATTTTAGTAGTAAAATGTAATATTATAATTAGTAAAACAAATATATGTATATATAGACCTCTTATAATTTATGTATCGCTCATAATAATATCATAAGACATAGTGAAAAGTTTCAATCTCACTTCCTGGTGGTGGTAGGAATATAGATTCAAGATGCGGTGGCCAGGGTGGGGATGTGTGTATATATAAGACGTGTCGTTCTTGAGATGGTACTCAATCTTCACAGCATCTCTAGCGAGTACTGGATCACCCAGCAGCGCTACCAACATACCAACATGAACACACTGGTGAGTAAGACATTAACTTTGATAAACAGATTGGACACACTTATGTTTCTAGTGGCAAGAATCCCCTAATTTTCTGGTTGACTAAGCATACCGTAACATATATTTCGTAGTTACTTAGGCCTACATTATGGCGTAAGGAGCTCGACATTTCATTGCCGTACTTACCAAAGTACGCTACCTACTCCTATATTAAGCTAGTTCTATACACTCAACCTCATTACAACCTTTTTTTATCTTGAGCTAGTCCTATCCAATCTACCTCATTACACCCTATCTCTTTAAGGTCCATTTTAATGTTATCTGCGTTTAGGTCTTCTCAATGGTATCTTCCCATTGAGTTTGCCAGTAAATACCCTGAACACGCTTCTAGACTTTCTCATTTGCGTTGCATGTCCTGCCCACCATAATCTACTAGACTTTATTAGCCTAATCATGTCTTGTGATGAGTACAGGTTATGTAACTCAGAATAATAATAATGTGACTTCCTCCACTCCCCAGTAGCCACATCGTTTCATAGCTGTAATAAAAAATAATTTGACTACAAATCTTAATAAACCCTCTCACCTTCAATTTTTGTAATTCAGTAGTAATTTAAAAAAAAAATAGTAAGCGTCTTATTCTGATGAGTATAATCCGGTGTTTCTCAAATGTTGGTTCTTCAAGTACAGTACATCTTGAGAATATTTACCTAAACTGTGTACCCCTGTAGGGCTATATATTATATATAATGGATACACGTTAGTGACGCTACAAATAAATAAAAACTTTACTAGAGTACGTTTATGTTTATGTGTGTATTATGTGGGTATAAAATTAATAATATACAAAAATACATAAAATTAGACATATATGTATTTACAAAAACTATGTAGATAGATGTTGCAGAAATTCCACGAACCGTTAGAAAAATCTAATAAAACAAGTAAAGTCATATTCATTTGGTAATCAATGAAATGAATGAGCTTGTTTGATTTTGTAAAGTTGATCAATATCTAGAATTAACTCGCTTACGTTCCAATATTTTTTTTTGTATGCACCACCCTTCTATGTGCTATATCCAGCGCCCAACTTACCAACACTAGCCGTAAATGCTTGTTATATTTGTTGAAAATCGGTTCATTATGCGACTTAGGAAGGCTGCTAACTAATCGCGTACCCCCTTATCAGTTTCACTTACCTAAGTTTGAGATCCTATGGTTTGGACTGTAAGTTCACCCTTATTGGCGTAGGGATGGAATGAGATAAACACAATTAATAATAAGTTTTGGAAATACATACTTAGTGCATCTGGTCGAGTATTAGAATTCCTACTAATGCTGGTTCATTCATTTTAAAAATAAGTACTTTTATTTTATATTTTTTTAGTTTGAATCATTCATAATTCTAGTCCAATTATTACCTATTACAGGTATTTACAAAACTTTAATATTGCATATAGTCTGTTTGAATAATTTATATATTTATTATCAATTAGGATACATAATTATTATTTTTTAGCACTGCGTCTTGCTAACTGTTCGAGCTATACGTTTATGTACTAATTACGCTAATAGTTTTAAGGATTAGGAAGGTTATATTTAGAGGAAGTGTAACCACGCTTGGGGGAGGGGGAGGGGAAAACCATTTTGGAAAAAACCTTCAGTACCCCCAACCGAGATTCGAACCTCGATCTTCCCGTCATTGACAGTCGAGTCTACTATGACAGTAGCGCCTTAAATCATGCGGTCACCGAAACAGGTGAAACACAAATTGAACTAGGATAAATTTACTTAGGTTTTGTCCTTAAACACCATCGGCTATGTTATATATGATTATAATCAACTATAATATATTATAAAGTCACATAAATGTCGTCTTCCGAAGTTTAATTGTTTCCCTTTTTAAATACTTTTTTAATGAACTCTCATGGTACAGCATAATGCGAATTTTTAAACTTATATTTTTAGTTCGTAGCTTTCCACAGAGCAATTTTTTTAATTAAATAGAATGTTTGACTAAATTAGTCTTTAAACTCTCTTTTAAATGAATGAAATTTACATTTTAAGCAACATTACTGGTAAAATTAGAATAATAAGTTTTACAATACAAACTTAATGAGAACTGGTTATAATACATTATATAAAATTTAATTTAATTTTCTTTGGAGTGGCTTAAATCTACACAGAAAATACAGAACGCCTAGTTAGTGTACAGAACGGGATTTAAACTACAGTTAAGATGGATTCATATTCTTAAAACAAGATACAATAAAAGTTAAATTATTGTAGAAAAATAATTTGTTAGATGAAATAGGTTGGATATAAATTTATTGAATGGTTAACTACGTAAGCATTTGTTAACGTTATTTAAATTTCAGCATCAAAATACAATGTTGAGACTTTATCCTGGATATTGAAACAAAATTACCTGAAATAATATGTATGTATATTTAATTGTTCACGTTATATGCACTAACAACTATAACTCAAATATTTCAAATAATGATATATACTATCCATATTAACAATACAAAAAATGTAATATACATTATTATGTTTTTATATTTATTTGCTGTTAAATACTTTAATTTATAGACAAATAATTATCTTGTTGAGTATTTCAATTGATAGTTTTCATCCGAGCAAGTAGAGAATAGAGTCTTATATTGTGCTCAAAAAATTCATTATTTTATCACACATAAATGTTTTAAAAATCAAATATTATTTTTTTAAGTAAAATTAGAAACTTTTCTATTATAACGTTGATGTACGACCACCTAATAATGAAGAGTGAAAGTTTTACTAAAAAACAAAGTATCACTGTTTTTAAAAGGGTGGTTCTTACACACTTTAAAGAGACACCTTTTCAATATACGTGTAATTATTTTATACTATATCTTATTTGTTTACAGATCGTCCTGTTCGCCATGGTGGCCGCGGCAGTGGCCAGGCCAGGGCTCCTGGGATATTATCCTTACGCTCTCTCCAGCCAATACCACGCTCAGGACGCACTAGGACAGTACAGCTACGGGTACGCCGGCGGACTTTCAGCCAAGAGCGAGGTCAAGTCCTTCGACGGCGTCACTCGGGGCGGATACTCATACGTGGACGCCAACGGTGAGCTCCAGACCGTCTCTTACACCGCCGACGCCTTGAACGGTTTCCGAGTGGCCGCCACGAACCTGCCCAAGGCTCCCGCCCCCATCGAGTCCGCCCCCCTCGTGGGCCCCGAGCCCGTTCAGGACACCCCTGAGGTAGCCGCCGCTAAGGCCGCTCACCTGGCCTTAGTCTCTGGTGCCNCCCTCGTTGCCCCCGAGCCCGTTCAGGACACCCCTGAGGTAGCCGCCGCTAAGGCCGCTCACCTGGCCTTAGTCTCTGGTGCCACCCCCGAGGCTCCCATCCCCGCTCCTCTGGTCGCCCCCGTGCCCGTGGAGGACACCCCCGAGGTAGCCCAGGCTAGAGCCGAGCATCTGGTCGCCGTGGAGAAGGCTGCTGCCGCCGCCGCTGCCGCCCCCGAAGTCCCGGAGCCCCTGATCGTCTCCTCGTATTCTCTACCCTCGTTGCCCCCGAGCCCGTTCAGGACACCCCTGAGGTAGCCGCCGCTAAGGCCGCTCACCTGGCCTTAGTCTCTGGTTCCGCCCCTGAGGCTCCCATCCCCACCCCTCTGGTTGCTCCCGTTCCCGTGGAGGACACGCCCGAGGTGGCCCAGGCTAGAGCCGAGCATCTGGTCGCCGTGGAGAAGGCTGCTGCCGCCGCTGCTGCCGCCCCCGAAGTCCCGGAGCCCCTGATCGTCTCCTCGTATTCTCTTCCCGCTCATTATGCTTACTCCGTGTCACCCGGGGCCAACTTTGCCTACTCTAGCGTGGCCCCCGCTCCCTGGGCCGTCGCCCCTTGGACCGCCCGTCTGGGTGTCTGGTAGTGACGCTCCCTGGTGGTCGAACCAATGACTAGTCTACTGAAATCTGACCCAGTTTAAAAAATACCAACTGACTGTCTGCATTTATAAATATCCTGACTATTTTCATGTACATTTTGTTATCCTTTATGAGTCATAAGCTCACTAATATATTTGTATATTTCGTTATATTTGTAAAAAAAAAGAAATAAAAAAGTATTTTTGCAAAGGTATTACTATACCAAAAATATTTGATTGTTTTTATATTCTACCACACACACCTTATATTAATTAACATACAATTTCAAAAATAAATTAATAATAATCATGATTATCTAGCCAGCAAACATCTTGGAAATTCAAAACTTGAATATAATTCACACTACCATGTGTCTTCTATTTTCTTTTATGGTATATAGCTTTGAATATCTTAGTTATAGCAAGGAAAAGGATTATGATTATGTTTATTTACGAGAATGATTTATTAAATAAGGTTACAAGAACATTATACTCTAATTAGAGATCTTGTTACTTTATTTATTGAAAAGTCCTCTCTAACATTATCTTGAAATAATTGAACATGTTTATTTTTGTTCTAATAATAGGTATTTTATTCATATTTATAAATAATCTACTCAATTCAAAAACAAACTATTTTATTACAAATAATATTTGAAAGATATATACACATGTGGTAAACAATTTATTATTCTATGTTTTATTTATCTAACTATATGAATATAATCACTTTATTCAACTAAATAGCTTGAAATAAAAAAGTTTGGGCTCTATTGTACTATAGCAGACTTAGATAAGTGAGAAAGTCCACAAAAATCATATCTCAGATCTAATCAAAACAGATATTCATTAAAAAAAATTAAAATAGGAATTGATATAAAATGTATTATCTTAGTGCAAAGATTAATCTTTTTAGTCTTAATTTTTAATCATATCGTTAATGTATAATAAATACTTTGAATCAGTAATTATTTGGGGTTTTCTTAAATATTGTGTTAGTTTATTTTTCACAAAGATCATTGTTTGGTTTGTAAATTAAATTTGAATTACTAAACTAGAGATGTTGCTTGGAGCCAACTTTTCTAATTCAAGACTATTTCATAAGAATCCATATAAAAAAATGTATACATACAAGATAAATGCTGGTGTAGTTCCTAGTAATACATTTTTTAAACATAATAATTTGTTTGTGAGAAGAAAATTTATACAATATTTGAAAATTTAAATTATTTGAATTAATCTCAATTTTAATACTAATGTTTCTTGGTTTTTTTAGCACCTCGTCTTACTACCCGTTCGGTTTATACTCTTAAATAAGGTTTCTATATATTTTCTTCTATTAATAAATTCAATGCATAACGTATACAGTAAATGTATGTTAGAACATAAATATCAGTCAAGAAAAATAAATTAAAAACCTGTTACAATTCAATCTAGACTGATTAGCATCAGATTCCATGAGATATAGACACAATCACCTGTACTAATGTACACCACATTAGTAAAAGTGTTTTAATGTATGTATCAGGAGTCCTGATGCTAATCGATCCAGATTGAACTACAACAGGTTTTATCTTTGTTTACTTATGAGTTTAGTATGCACCTTTCTTAGGGCATCAAACTATCACGTGTATTAATAACATTAAAATAAAAATATTTTGTATAATTTATCATTCATTCAACCCTTATTTGTATTGTCAAATAACCGGCTTGGGTGCTACAGGTTTTGTCACCCTCTACAAATGTTAAATGGACATCCCCTTTCTTTTTCCATCTTACACTTTCTATTCCCTCTTTTTCATCCTTCAAATGCAAATAAAAACTCCTCCATCACTCTTATGCCATACTTATATAATTCTAGGGAATCTAACCCATTTCAATATGCTTTTCTTCAAATAATATAATTATTAGCATAATAATATTGATAATGTGTGACTGAAATGCAGCACGTAATATTAAAACGTAGGCTATATCTAAACTAAACCATGATTTTTAGAGGAAGCCTACATTCAGCCACCGACATTGATTGAAAATCACAAAAATTTGGCCCTCTAGGACTATATATTATTTGATTTATTAATTTAAAATTTCTTCTAGAAGATTATCAAACAAAAGCTTCGAACAATGATTCCTTGTAAATTACCGTATATTTTCTCTTTACACGATTAATTAAATGCACTAAGAATGTAAATACAATATTAGTGTTCTTGTTTCTATAATCTGATAAAATTAATTTCCAATTTTCAAATAATGGGCTTCCTATGAAAATCAGACTGTAACTAAAAAACGCTATGTCCTTGAGTAACTCTAAAATTCAGGGTCACCAGAACACAAGCCCAACATTCAACCCTATCTTAAACACATCCATCCAATCCTAACTTGATGCCCAACCTCTTTCAAATACATTTGATCATCATCCTCCAATCAACGTCTTGGCCTGTCAATAATCTGGTTTCTTCAGGTTCACCAACTAAAATGTTGTACACACGCCTACCATTACCCATACGTTCCATATTATCACCCCAGTTATCGATTACAAAATAAAACCTACCCTTTTATCTCATTGCAAATTGCAGTCTTGTATACACAGTTGTCCACTAACATTAATGACCCCTAATTCACCTCGAGGGCAGCAAAATCACGAATAAAATCCTATTTATGAGCCAACACATGTTCACTCTAAATCATCACAAGCACAATCTCGGTGTTTTTTGTAGTTTTTATAACAAAACTTTTTTTGTCAAAATAAATAAAATATTTCTCCAGTACAAACATAGAGTTTAATTTTCTTCACACGGTGATATCAAGAGTTGTTGAATATCTGTCATCAGCAAAGTGGAATTAGATGAGAAACTTTTTAAATGAAGAGAAAATGTTTACATTAAACTCCAGGACCACCTTGACAGATATTCAACAATTGTTGGTATCAACATGTGAAGAAAATTAAATTATATATTTTCACTGGGAATTATTTTATTTATTTGACAAAAAATGTTTTTAACATAAAAGCTGCAAAAAAAGTGCCCCTGTCTCACTTCCCCTAAACTCCCAACTTTAATTTCAACAACGCTGGATTTCATAGCCGTGCTGAGAATCCAACCCGGGAACATAAGCTTACAAGATATATACGCAGCTGGCAGATATAGCGACTAGAGCAGCGCATTTTATTCATTTATCAAACGTTTTTACTTTCTCTCTACCTGTAAGGTAGAGCAAGTATTGTGATTGTCAAAAAAGTAGAACTCAAGATTTTCATGAATTTTGACGTTTCACAACCCTCCCTAATCCAAAAAAGTGTTTTTTAATTTCCGTCTGTCTGTCTGTCTGTCTGTACCTCGGAGTAGAGCCTAAACTATTTTACCGATCAGGCTAAAACTTGATATCTAGGGTTTTCATAGGGTTGCCCCGAGCAGTTTTGGAATTGGACATATAACCCTAAAATTAAGGGTAGTTTACTGAAGGACGAAAAGATAAAAAAAAATCTAATTTATCCAAATCGGCTATAACGATTTTGATCAAATTTAATTTCTAAGAATTGATTAATATTACAAACAAAATGGCTACTCTCAATTTTTCTTCAAAATGTCTTCAAGGGTTCCGGTCTGATGCGTCAATTATAATTTTTTATCATATCTCTATAGCTCTTTGAAATATGAAATTACCTATCATTTCAAATATGCAGGTCTATTTATAATAAAAATCTTGTATTTTTATAAAACCAATTATTTTCAAGCCATACACAAATATATATGTTTTTTTTTAACTTTTCGAACACTCAAGGTAACCTAAGGTATTTCGACCGTCCAAAAATTGTAAACCGAGATGTTGATGGATGTCAACTTTTCATGATCTCCCAAACACTAAAAAGTTATTTTTGCACTGCCGTCTGTCTGTGTGTCTCTCTAACCCTAAAATTAAGAATAGAGAAAATAACTTTTTCTCAAAATTAGCTCTAACGATTTTGATTAAAACTCGTATATAGGCGTTGATTAAGATTATAAACAAAATGGCTATTTTCATTTTCCCTTAAAAACAATTTTAGGGTATTTTACAGAAGCGGAAATTTCCATATCTCCGCAACTATTTGAGATAATAAATAACTAATCATTGCAAAATGTTAGCACTATGAAAAAAATTATTTGAAATATATTTTTATAAAACCAACAGATTCTGAGATATTTTCAAATATAATATTAATAAAATTTGTGAGCTTTAGTTGTAGAGAGGTACTTCTTATGTTTTAACGCAATAATTCTCTAATGCCGTAGAGTAATTAAATATTAGTAAATATCTCAAAACGTTCATGTACTTTTTCCTTTAACCTCTTAGGGTAAATGTTTGTACAGCAATGATTTATCTCTATCATTTTAGACTCAATAGTGAATATTTACAATTTTTATTGGTCAAAATATATAAATTAGGAATTTAATAGCAATGCGATGACCTGAAGATGTGCAACACCTAATAAAATGTCGAAAATTTGAAACGGAAGTTGAAATTTTAATAAGAAGTGTTGACCCTTGTGAACCCAATATACATCTTTTGTATTGGTCCAAATATACAAATGTGGACATTAATTCTTAAAAAATAAAATTGTAAAATTTAAAAATGGGAGTTAAAAAATATATAAAGTAAATATAGCGCAATTTATGCTTGGGTTTGCTAGAGTATATTATTTCTTTTTACATGAATTATGAATTTTGAATAAATATCTTCATTTTTAAACAATAGAGCGAGAAAGTCCGTTTGGAGTTCCATACCATTTATTTAATTATTCTTAAAATTGAAAAATGCTACCTGGGCACGGGAATTGAGCCCGGTAGAACCTAAGCTAAAGGTCCCGGGTTCAATTCCCGTGTCTAGGTGTCATTTTTCAATATAAATAATATTATATTTAGATGCAACTACAGCCGGAGCTATCAAATATAATAGCTTAGCTATTTATTCCATCAATTTATTCCTTAATTTTTTAACTATCAATCACAGCTTAGGAAAGACCAAGCCGTCATAAGTTAAGTACTTTACTCCGAGTATTACTACCCGTTCGGCCATAATATCCATTTGATTAGGCAAATAATCTAAGGATGAAGAAAATATAAGTTAGAAGAAATGAACCCACTATTGTGTGGAGGGAGAGCTGTAAATCGTTTTGTAAAAAACACCCTCACGTCAATATTCGAACCAAGACCTCTACGTTACCGGTAAACCAGACTATATGAACTTTATATTTAGTCCTAGTACCCCTCTCCCCCAATATTGTGGGTGTTAGGTATGTTTTCTGTATAAATAAATAACCCACAAAATAAAGATTCTTAGCGATATATAATATTTGTTTTGATTTTAAAAATAAATTTACCAAAAGTCGCTTGGAGCTAACAGTAGTTTTAATATGTACTTTTAATTTCCGTGACACTTTACCGGTTCTAAATATATAAACATCTCATTCTTCATTATCAGTCACCCGCTCCAGTGACCGAATGGTCTAAGGCGTCGCCCTTGTGTTAGACTGGCCTATTGATGATGGAGAGATCAGGGTTCAAATACTGGTAGGATCTATTGTTTGGATTTTACTAAATGTTTTCCCACTCTCCTTCCACGCAAGTGCAGGTGGATAACCTCTAAAATGCTTCCTTCCTCATCCCTACGCCATTAGAGTAATTATAATATATGCTTATAACCTGAACCGCTAGTAACACGCGGTGATGATAATAATAATAATAATAATGATCAGAGTCAACCGCGCTAACCACTTAACCAACGCTAAATAACAAAATGTAACTAAAAACTGATCACACGGGAGCAAATATTGTATCAAGGCTGGTGTTTTTGGCATCAGAATGGTGGCAGTCGAAAGTAATTTATGGTCGTCAACGCCTAAATCCTTCTACGCGGAAGAGCTCCGTGATGATATATAATCTCCACCTCTGAAACAAGTTCTTCATTATACTAGAGCAGCCACCATTTCCCCCCTTCCCCCTCCCGCAATTTACTCCATAAACACATTCCAGTGTTGAAGAGTGTCCAAGTAATTTGAATAAAACCACAACACAAGGTTAAAAAAAAAGACAAGAAACCAGTCTTCGTCTCTTGCCCTCTCTTTTTCTCTTTCTGACAAAGAAATGTCGTTAGTCGATTAGGAGGTGACAACTTGATCTAAATCAAGCTTAATTTCCAGTAAATAAAAATTAGCACGTGAAAAACCTCTTGAACTACATTATTTTCATGAATAAATATTAGCACAAAATATTAATACTATTTTTTAAATGTAACACTTTCAAAGTCATACCCAAATAAGGCCGCGTAAGTATTTCATGTCAATATGATTTATTTCAAAGGCTAACACCATGTAATTTGTGTCTGTTATCAAACTTACGCAATATTTAACTTTATTTTATGTTCGTGGATAGGGCTAAATCACCAGGTCATTATTCAGCACACGACTTACAAACTAACTCAAGGTAGTGGTTTGGGAAAGTGAGAAAAGGATGACAATGTTTTGGCATTTTTTATTGCAAAACTTTTTTTGGCAAAAATAAACAAAATATTTTTTCAATAGAAACATACAGTTTAATTTTCTTCAAATGGTGATATCAACAATTTTTGAATATCTGTCCTGTCCTAATCATAGAGGTATTAGATGATAAACTTTTTAAATGAGGAGAAAAAGTTGTCCTTAAATTCCAGGACACCCTTGATAGATATTCAACAACTGTTGAGGTCATCGTGGGAAGAAAATTAAACTCTTTGTTTTACTGGAGACATATTTAATTTATTTTAATCAAAATGATGTTTTGTTATAAAAAAAACTGCAGAAATACTTTCCTTAACTTGGATTTCCTACATTCCCACCTTAAACCATGACATTAAACCTAACCCTAAACTGCTAACCTCAGCACTAAGATTCACGCAGGTCATTTTTTTAAATAGAAATAATCTTATCTAACAGCTAGAAAAGTTACTAACTTTCTTTCAAGTAACAATACCTATAAAATAATACTAAAATATTTACCATCAATGATAACCGAAAAAAAAAGTTTGTATTTTCTAAAAAAGTTATTTCTATCAAATCCTATTGTAGTTAATATTGGTAAGTTTAAAACCAGATTTAAAATAGAATCCTCTCACGATAATTTTGACCTTGTTTAACATTTTAAAACTAAATTCAAAAGTTTCCGTTTTGATCGACTACACTTGTTTGGTCATTTATACAAGTGATGCCAAGATAAAATTTCATTCGATTAAAAAAAAGTGACCAAATATGTTATCAAGTCATTAAAAAAAGAAACTTAAGAAATACCTAGTTTAAATGTCACAAAATATAAAATTCATCGGGAAATGACTATTTTGACATGCTGATAGACGTAATCCGGTATCAAACCAAGGAAAATAAGATTTAGTTTCGGTTTCAGTTTTTAAAAAAATGGGACTATTTTATGCACACCTTCTGAACTAACTGATAATATCAGTATAAGACTTACAAATTAACTCCAAAACAGACACAAAATCTGGTCCTTGTAATTCACGTCAATAAATCCCCGAGCAAGGGGATGACCCAATTTTACCATTGATACGTTTTTATACCAATTGAGGAATAGATCCTATGATTTTTAGCTCAATAGGCAGACATGCTATCAAATAAGAAAATCTGTTAAATTTTGCCCTTAAAAACTACTCGTAAATGTTAATGGGCCATTTTTGGTCAAATAACCAATTTTATAAGTTAACATATTTTTCGGGAGGTGTGTCATACCCAGAGAAGTATTTTAAATATTAAATTTATTTTTAATTAGGACTACGTGTATTATAACACCTCGATTACAACCGATCATCGAGAAATATATTAATTGTCCATCAGAGTTTGTCAATAACTTTTGTGTTATATAGCACTGCGTCTTACTGTCCGTTTGGGTTCTACGCTTACTTACTAATTATGCTAATAGTTTAAGGGCTTAGGAAGGTTTTATTTAGAGGAAGTATACCCACATTTGCATGGAGGAAGAGTGGGAAACCCTTTTGGAAAAACCACCCTCAATACATCCAACCGAGATCCGAGCCTCAATCTCCCCGTCATGAGCGCTCTAGTCTACTGAGAGTGTAGCGTGTTAGACCATGCGGCCACCGAAGATGGTTTCTACAACTTAATATCACTTTAGTGTTGTATGCAAAACAAGATTTATGTTATAATTAGTCGCATATATGGGCACAAGGACTAAATTTCAAGTTCACCCACTTTGTTTTTTTTCAGTGACGTTATGATCTAGGCTTGAGTGCACTTAGGGTATTTTAACAAAAATGCTTTACAACTCTCCCTCAGCAAAAATTCAGCTACATATTCTCTAAATTCTACCTAACTCATCCCTACGTCATTAGTTTAATTGAAAATTCCAACATCACGGACGTAGGGTAAGTAGGGTGCGTTAAAAATATTTATTTTTTTAGAAAATGTACCCAAAAAAAACCATTAATCTGAAAAGATTACGCCAACACTTGAACTATTACCTCATATTTTATTTATTAATAATAAGACTAGTAAATTATATATTCAAGGTGCTGTCCACTTGTAACGAGATAAATTCACTAAGGTGTGGTAACAGCTACATTATCAGCGTCTGAATGTGTGTGGTTTTGAAAGACTGCATTAATACTTAAGGTGGGGTTGTAGGAAAAGCGAACTAAGGACAACGTTTTGGTAGTTTATATAGCAAAACAGTTTGCTGTACAAAAAAAATTAACCATTAGAAAAATAGGTTTTAATTTTCTTCACATAGTGATGTCAACAGTTCTTGAAAATACGGTATGTCAAGGTTTTCCTGACAACTTAATGACAACTTCTTCTCTCCATTTAAAAGGTTTCTTATCTAATGGCGCAATACTCATGACAGATATTAAAGTACTGGTGATATTACCATGTGAAGAAAATTAAAATCTTTGTTTCTAATGGATAAATATTTTATTTATTTGTTTAGGTCAAAAAATGTTTTGCTATAAAATCTGCAAAAACACTGGCCTTAATGAACGTTGCTTACATTCCCAGCTTAACATTATGTCGGTCAGTCGATATCTCAGTAGCTAAATAAATCCTATGAAGAGAAATGAGGAAAAAATTATAGAAGTGATATGGATAAGATCTGCCGTGATAAATTTGTTTTCACTTATATTAACTAAGGAATATAATTTTGAGATCTTTATTATATTGGTGGTTGCTTAGCTAAACTTTAATGTAGTTTTACCCTTCAAAAAAGTTCAAATTTAAATTTAAATATTTTAAATAAGTACATTACATAAAATATTTAAATTTCATAATCTATTATTAAGAAATAAAACATAATACATTTTGTCGCTGTCTCGAAAATAGTGGTAGTATTTTCTTCCACTTTATTTTTAAATATCATTTTTATTTTTATTTAGTTAATTTTGGCTTGGTGGTTTAGATTTCTTTATTATTACTATTATTTTTTATTATTATGATTGTTATTATTATTATTATTATTATTATTACTATTACTATTATTATTATTACTATCACCACGTCTAACTACCCGTTCGGGCTTTACGCACTTACGCTAATGTGTAATGGTTGGATGATTGTGAGATGAAATGAAGGACTTACAGTTTAACGTGAGATCCGAACCACGGTGGAGGCCTGACATTCCACAAACTCACAAGTTGTGATTACACGTCTTGTCAGAAATGAAGGAAGGGGTTGGCAATCAGATAAATCTGTGTCGGTGCCGAGGATTGAGCCCCGAACCCCCAGCACAGAAGTCCGACACCATACCCCTGGACCCCCAGGTCACCGTTTGTATTCCAATTTTAGTAATTAATTTACACTAAGATGCTGTGAAATACTACTTAATCACCTTAAAAATGTGTTTGATGTTACAAGAGTTTAGGCGAATAATCCTTTGTATAAAGCTAAAAATTCGCGGCTAATGGTTCAATGTAAGATTTCCAAATATATATTTGAGAGCAAATAATATTCAAAACCCTTTTAAAAATGTATAATGCTATTTTTTAATAAAATAATATGATTTAAATACATTTGACAGTAGTTTATTATATAGTATAATATATAATAGCATACATATTTGATCTGGGTCACAAGAAATTATCCTCACAATATGTGTGTGAAAAATTGGCACCATAAATGTTTAAAATCCAAACAATCAGCTTAATATAGATAATTAAATGATTTGTTTTTTAAGAATGTATAGGAATAAAATACTTATCATTTGAATATAACAATTATAAAAACAAAATACGTTGTATTTTGTTAAAAGTAAAACCAGAATTGATCAATTGAAATATTTATTTTCCTCTCTTAAAAAAGTTGCGCCATCATGGTATTTTCTTCCCAGACGAGGTTAACTTCTTTACTGACTGAACTTGAAACAAAGTTGTATTATTTATCACCTACCAGTACTAATGGTTGTTTAAACAAAAGCACCAAACTTGCTTTGTCTAAATTTCCGGTAACAAGGATCTTGAGAACTGAATTATGATCGGGAGTACAAAATATATTTTTAATAAATGAAAAAGTTATCTCCTTCCATACAAATGAAGGTACACATATTGAAAATTAAATCTTTTTCACCTCTATTTCATTGGTACCAATAGCCCTTCTGAATAGTAAAAAGCAGAGAGTGAAATAAAATGAATTTATTGGATAAAATTTTGGAGTACTTAGAATATACGGAACCATATTTTTACTGTTTGTGTTCTATGGTTGTGAAACGTGATGTCTTACCCAACATGTCGTGAGGAAATTTAGGGTTTTCTAAAATAAGGGTGTAACAAGGTGGATTGGATAGAACTAGTTCAAGATAGGGATAGGGTGTAATGAGATGGACTGGATGGAACTAACTCAAGATAGGGATAGGGTGTAATGAGGTGGACTGGATAGAACCAGCTCAATATAAAGATAGGGTGTAATGAGGTGGACTGGATAGAACTAACTCAAGATAGGGATAGGGAGTAGTGAGGTGGACTCTATAGAACTAGCTCAAGATATGGAAAGTGTATAATGAGGTGGACTGGATAGAACTAGCTCAAGATAAAGGATAGAGGGAGTACTTTAGTAAATACGGCAATAAGCTTTGTAGTTCTTAATGCTATAGATTAAGTACGTACTAGAGCGTTATAAGCCCTCTATAAACACATTATATTAGAACATAACTTACAAACTGAATTAACCCAAGACAACATGCCTAATTCCTCACACCCATCCCTTGCGCCCGTATATTTATTATTGTATAGGAAGAATCCGTAAACGAATAGTAAGTGTATCTTCTAATACATCCAACCAGAATGGAGCCAGTCTCCCCGAAAATCCTGTTCTACCACTCTAATCCCGCTAAGAAAGGTAGCACGGATTCTGGAAAGCTTAGTCAAAGGGGCTTTTATTATCATATATATTCCATAATGATTCTGTAGACCAGGGGCCACATAATATATTTTACACATTTTTGCGGGCCAAAGTAACATTCATCTGTTCTTCAAGTAGCATTATTTTTGCCCTGAATGCCTTGACATGCGCAAATAGATCCCAAATCAAATTTGTTTCAACATGCAAATTTAGATTCAAATCATATGACCAGTCATATTTGTAAAAAAAAATTGCCTCTTTCCAAGGCCAGTCAGTGTTTGATAAAAGTGATTGACGTTGATTCTTCTCTGTGAGAAATGAATCAATTTATATGTAATAAATTATATTTATAGTTATTAGCCAATATAATTATTTTTTTAAATTGGGTAACATCTTTCTGGACTTTCCTTTTATAACCCTCTGCCGGGAGTCTTGGAACTACCTAAAAATCGTCACAGTCAAGCCGTTCTGTTCTTGGTCTAAGGAACGGCGCCTGCGTCTGAAAATGAGGGTTTGCAATTCCGACAGCACTCTGGCTTGGTGTCATGGGGGGAATCATGCGTTCAGACAGAAAATGGACTTGTCAAATAAACTGCGTGGTTAAGAAATAAATAAGAGAAACATTTAATTTGTTTTTTGATAAAATCTTGGAACGGGCCGGATATAATCTTGTGGCGGGCCGGATGTGGCCTGCGAGCCGTAGTTTGGAGACCCTTACTGTAGACTAATTAATAACTAACCGCATCGGTTGTCCCATGGTCTAACGCGTCCCTCTCGTGTTGGACTGTATTTACGGTGACGGAGTATCGGGATTCGAGTAATGTTCTGCGTATTGCGGTTTGTTTATCCTAAACGGTTTCCCCAATATCTCCCCACTCAAATGTGACAACATTTTATATAAAAGTTTGTCTTCCCTAGTCCGTTAGTATAATTAATGTATACGTATAGTACGAATTGGTAATAAGATGCGTCAACAAAGCTATGGCTCGGTCTGAAAATGACTTATAAAACTTCTTCAAACATTTTTAATTAAATAAAAATACAAAACAATACAATCTATTATTATTTTTAGAACAACGTCTTAAGGTGGGAGTGTAGGAAACGTGAATTAATGGCAGTGTTATTGCAGTTTTATAGAATAAAGTTTTGTTGGAAAAAATAAATAAAATAATGCTCCAGTAAAAACATAAAGTTTAATTTTCTTCTCGTGGTGATATCAACAGTTGTTGAATATCTGTCACGAGCATAGCAGCATTAGATGAGAAGCTTTTTAAATGAAGAGGAAAAGCTGTCATTAAATTCCCAGGACACCCTTGACAGATATTCAACAACTGTTGGTATCAACATAAGAAGGAAATTAAACACTTTGTTTCTATTGAAGCAATATTTATTTATTTTGACAAAATGATGTTTTGATATAAAAATTGCAAACAATACTGCCCTTAACTTGAGTTCCCTACATTCTCACCTAATACTCATTCGGGCTATATTCTAATGTGTACTAATTACGATAGTGATTTAATAACAAGGAAGATACCCGCCTCGGTGGCGTAGTTGGCTAACGCACCAGTCGTGTTGAGCTAAACCACCGAGGACGGGGAGAACGAGGTTCGAATCTCGGTCCGGTGAACTGGGGATGGTTTTTCCTAAATTGTTTTCACTCTCCCTTCACGCAAATGCGGGTTCACTTCCTCTAAATTCCACCTTCCCAATTCCTAATCCATTAGTGTAATTAGTACTCAAGCGTATAACCCGAACGGGTAGTAAGACGCGGTGCTAAATAAATAAAAATAAATGGTACGGCGCACCGCACAGACTTTCTCTCTCTTTCTATAAACTCGTAAGATTTCTGAACGGAATAATGTACATTGTATCATCACCACTTCACATAAGAACACGCATAAAATAATATACAATGATATA
>CABFWB010004120.1:40397-53175 GCA_902151455.1 Timema bartmani
ATTTTGAGAAAATCGACTTTTTCTCTTTTTTCCCTTCAGTAAACTACCCTTAATTTTAGGGGTAGATATCCAATTCCAAAAACCCCTCGGGGCAACCCTATGAAAACCCTAGATATCAAGTTTCAGCTCAATCGGTAAAATAGTTTAGGCTCTAGTTGGAGGTACAGACAGACAGACAGACAGACGGAAATTCAAAAACAACTTTTTCGGATTCAGGGAGTCATGAAACGTCAAGATTCATCAAAATCTCGAGTTCGATTTTTTTGACGATCACCATACTTTCTCTACCTGTAAGATAGAGAGAAAGTAATAAAAAACAAGGAAGATTGAATTTAGAGGAAATTTAACCACGTTTGCGTGGAGACAGACGATAGACCATTTAGGAAAACCCTACTTTCAGTGCATCTAACTTGACTAATGGATGTATGAAAGTAGTTTTGGTAACTTTTTTAACTGTCAGGTAATAATATATTTATTTTTATCACCGCGTCTTACTGCTCGTTCGAATTATACTCATATGTACTAATAACGCCAATGTGTTAGATACGATAAAGGTTGAATTTAGAGGAAGTGTACCCTGATTTGCGTTGAGGGAGGGTAGAAAAAATTACCTTCAACTCACCAGACAGAGATTTGAATCCCAATCTCCCCGTCATCGGAAGTATAATCTATTGTGAGAGTGGCGCCTTAGAGCAATGTGGTTCAACTGGTGGTCCACGGGCTAGATGCGGCCCGAGCTCACTGAAATTATGGCTCTCACACTATCCTAGAGAAAATGTAAGGGAAACCCCCAGTAACAGATGTGAAATAACTAATGAATCAAATTTAAAAAAAATAGCACCACGTTTTACTACCCGTCAGGGTTATATCCTTATGTATTAATTACGCTAATGGTTTTAGGGATGAAGGAAGCTATATTCATAGGAAGTGTACCCGCATTTGCGTAAAGGGAAAGTGAAAAACACATTGGGGATAAAACCTCAGTAGACCCGACCTAGTTTCGAACCTTGATCTCCACATCATCGACAATCTAGTCTACTGTGAGAGTAGCGCGTTTGACCATGCAGCCACTGAAGTGGGTAAATATATTTAATTAAAAGTGCAGTTATTGCTTTTTACTATGAATTTATTTGATTAATAAAAACATGCACAGTTTAAATATAATATATTTATAATGCTAAGTTATTTTGTGAACGTGTGTGTACTTGCTTGCATATTTCCTGATATTTTTTTTTGGGAGATTAGTAACTTTTTTTGGCCGTAAATTTTTAAAGATTTTTACCAACCAAAAATACAAATTTATATATAAGCATCGAAAATAATTGTTTAGTAAGTGTTGTTTGTAGGCCGATATTAAGTTGATGGGATTACTAAATATATCTTAGCCCCGCGGTGCAAACTGATAATAAGATTTGGCCCTCGGGGTTAAAAAATTTGGACCTCTCTGCCTTAGACCATACGACCACAAAAGCGGGTATAAGGTAGTAAAAATTAAAATGTGTTTTAGTTATACTCTATTTGGTTTTCGGTATTGAGATAACTCACTGTAGTTTTCCCTCTCTCTCTAAGATATGTTTTATAAAAATAATGGGTTTCGGGTTGGGAAAAAATAACCAATTATATTGGTATTCGTAGATTGAAGTGATGTGATTGGTTGGTTGATGGTGAGGAGGCAGATGCCTGTTTCTTTGATAATGGTGGGGATGTGTGTATATATAGACGTGTCGATCTTGAGATGGTACTCAATCTTCACAGCATCTCTAGCGAGTACTGGATCACCCAGCAGCGCTACCAACATACCAACATGAACACTCTGGTGAGTAACAACTGAACAACACTCTCAACAACTCAATTTGGAGTTTTGTTTTTTTGTTTTTAGCACCACGTTTTACTACCCGTTTGGGTTGTACGCCTATGTACTGATTACACTAATGTGTTAGGAATCATGAAGGTTTTAATTTATAAAAAGTACACCCACATTTGCGAGGAGAGAGAGAGGGGGGAAAACCACTCTTAGTGCACCCGACCAAGATCAAACCCTGATCCTCTTATTTTCGGCAGTCTAGTGTAACATGAGAGTAGCGCTTTAGACCATTCGGCCACCAAAGTTGTTAACGGGACAATTCAAAATTTTCTGAAGCAAGAAGTACTTTTAAAACACGATTTGTATTTTTTTTCTATCCCTAACCGTTAATTAAAAAAACATAAGATATACAATTAAATACAATATATTGCCAATCAAACATTTTATTACGTTTGTTATTTTTTTTAGAGATCCTGTATTATAAATGTTAATGTAACATCATTGATACTATTATTTTACGATGCATCGTTTAAATTTTTTATGCAGAATATTAAATAGTGAACACAGTAGATACATTATTTATTTATTTTTATATAGGATATTTAACGCGCATTTACTAAACAGAGAGATTTTTTTAACACACGACTTACATACTAAACTAATTTATTACAGACCCGCATCGGTGGCAGCGTGGTTTAAAGTGCTACTATCGCATTAGACTAGACTGCCGATGACGATGAGAGCCAGGTTTGAATCTCGGTCGTGTGTACTGAGGGTGTTTAAAAAAAATGGCCTTCCATTCTTCTTCCCGGCAAGTTCTGGTACACTTCCTTTAATTATAATCTTCCTAATCCCTAAAGCTATTAACGTAATTAGCACATAAGCGTACAACCTAACGGATAATAAGATGCGATGCTAAAATACTTAGCACAGTGCAGTATGTCAAATTTACACGATCGCTCCTATTTCCTAGATACATACTAATGGTGTATAAGTATGGACTCGTGTACATATAGGCCTAAATAGTTTCTTAATTTCTCCCTCCTCCCCCCCATCCCCCATCCCAGTACTAAACTAAGATCCCCTAAACGTGTGGTCAATCCCTCTAGCAACTCAGTTATAGGAAGGGACCATTAGAACAATATTTAATTCGGTGGCCAAATGGTCTAATGCGTCACGCTTGCAAATAGATTGAACTGCCGATGACGGTAAGATTGGGGTTCAAATTTATATCGGGCTCTTTTCCCTAAATAGTTTCCTTCTCACCCTCCATGCAAATTTGGGCACACTTCCTATAAATTTAACCTTATTCACTCCTAATATATTCTACAACATATTTTATTTATTTTAAATTAATACAACTTTATTTTGTCTCTTCAAGACTTAACTATATCTTGATTTTGATGGGAATAAAAGTCACTGATAAGTGATAGTTACTAATAATTATTATTTATCACCGCGTCTTACTACCCGTTTGGGATAGGACTGAGGAAGGAATAACTTTAGAGGTAATGTATTCGCACTTACGTGGATGGAGGTTGGAGGACAATTTAGGAAGAAACACCTCAATACACCTGAATGGTACTTGAACTCCAATCTTCCCATAATTGGTACTCCAGTATTTTGCGATAATGACACCCTAGTCTGTGTGACCATCAAAGTGCGTGTAAAATATTATTAGTAAATTAAACGTAACGAATGGAAGTTATCATTGAAATAGTTTTTTGGGGGGTGGGGGTATTTAACCTGCACTTTTTGAACCGACTGATTATATCAACACACGAGAATTTCAATGAGCGAGACAGAAAAGACATACCAATTTTGCTGGGAAAGGTATTTTCTCATACCTTCCAGGGTTCTTTTGCATACCACAATTGACATGAGACCAAGGGCTTTACTTCCCCTGCGGAGGAAGCTGTGCAATGGATTTTTATCGCTCAAGAAAATTAAAATCGTGATTTTAACATTTTGTTTTTGCAAGTTTGGTGACCATGTTCTACGTAAAAACAAAAGACAACTCCTGTTGGCTATAAATATTAGAATTATACCCTGATTTTTATAGGAAGCCCACTTTCGACAACCAACATTGATTTAAAGTCACAATTAACATTATAATAGTATATCTTTTTGTTTTATTAACTATAAAGTTCATATAAAAAATTATCAAAATCTTCCTTATGAACGATTGTATAATTTCTATTTACATCTATTTTAATAAAATGAATAGATTTTTGTTTGTCTCTCATGAGAATTGTGCAATATCTACCACACGCAGAGGGCTGAAAATTTTAAAATCAGCTGCCCCTGTACACAAACATGTTCACCTCAAAGCTGAAATTTAAAATTTTTGATTAGATTTTTTTAAATTTATTAGAAACTGGGTAGGAAGAATAACATGAAGAGTTTTTTTCTCTGTCTGTTGAAATTAAGAAAAGTAATGTATTGCATGGTTACCCGGGGCAACGCAGGGTACTTCTGCTAATCATTAATAAAAGGGCCTAAGAATGTAAATAAATGAAAATCAGACATTAGGTGTGCTTTGACCCTTATTAAATCTTAAATGATATTATTTAATAACATTTAGAAATTGGCACGTTGATGCTTAAACGGTCCTTGTTAATTAATAAATAAGTTATTTTAGACCCTCCTACTTGGCTGAGTGACTAGGGAGGTTGACTTTGTCCTTCAAGGAACCGGGTTTGATGCTAGCCGTGAGTGTCTAATGTTTAGGTTTGTCCTTGCATCCGATTGGTACAGTTACATAGTTGCACGTGTGGAGCGAGGTATTCTCCTTCTGACGCGTTTGGTTCTTAAATAATGTGATGAAAACACCTCTGAATATTTTTATCTTTTTAGCATCGCGTCTTACTATTTGTGCGGGCTATACAATTATGTGTTAATATCTCTAATGGCTCAAAGGATGAGAAACGTCATATTTATAAGAAGTGTGCTCGCATTTGAGTGTAGGGAGAGTGGAAAACCATTTTGAATAAACCACCCTCAGTACACCAGACTTAGATTTGAACCTCAATCTCCCCGTCATCGGTAGTCTAGTCCCCTACGAGATTAGCGCGTCATACCACGCGGTCACCGAGGCAGATTCCCTGAATATTTAGTCCTCCTTTAATTTCTTATAAATAAACTAATCACTAAGAAATAAAGAACTGGCTTGTACTTGAAATGTTATTTAATTCTAAACTTATTTAAAACTTCAAAACTTGGTTTGATATATTATTTCATATCTGAATAGCCTGTAAGATGTATTCCACAAATCATGTATTTAACGTGTTATAAGACTCCAAATCCTATTATATATTTTTTAATAGGGCCCATATTATTTCAAACTTATAAAGATTAAAAATCACGTTTTAAAGATGAATTTTTATACATATATTTTTAACTTTACAAAGCTCTCATAAAAATCAATTTCTCTTTTCACATTCCTAATTTTGAAATATAATTTTCTAGTTTATAAATAATTTACTCTATGAAGGAGAGCTTTAATTATTTGCCCAGACACCAAAGATAACGTTTAACATCAGAGGAAAAAACTATGTATAAAGTTAAATGATTCCAAACACAAATTAATGTCACCGCATGAAACGTTTCGAACTGTGTGAGAATTTAAATTACCTAATAATGTCACTACCAACAAAAAAAAGAAAAGCATCATACGAAAACGTTTAGAACATATAAACTTGTGATTAATATGTTTCTTTAGATTAAAGTGAGTTTATTTCGTGATCATAAAATAACAATCGTACACACTTTTATATCTAGTTTATTGAAATTAGGAAAACAATTTTTTTAAACCGGCTATCACTTAGTTTTTATTTTTCATCAGAAAAATAATAAAACTCTTCAGATTAAATTTTGGACAGAATAATTTTAGCCACATTTATATAAAAGAATCGAATTTTCAAAATTAAATTATCAATCAGCTAAAATTAATTGTTTTAGGTAAACGATATTTTACTATCATTTATCATGTAAAACAAACCCCAGATTCCCATTTTTGAAAAAAATGCTTTAAATATTTTCATAATTTTAAAAGTTTCAAAAATAAGTTGTCGGTAAACTACCTATAAATCAATTTTTATTTGATATATAAGAATACATTCTTATTTATATTGTAAAAAAATCTCATAATATCCACTTTGCACAAAATCACTAAAACAATTTTCGAATTTTCAAAAATTACTCATCAGTAAACTATTTGGAGTTCTAGAGATAGAATCAAAATTACTATTGTCTTGAGGTATAACCACTAACATATAAATATCAAGATTGAATGAAACCAACTAACCAACATACATACAAACAGACATGGGGGCAAACCCAATTGTTAGACCATTTTTATAATTACTGGGGGGAGGGAGGCATATAAAACGTGGATATATTATAATAATATTGAGGATAAAAATGTTTAAAGGTTACAATACTTTATCTATATGATGAAATAACATTATTGAGACATTTTACTAGATAAAGAAATGTTTTATATGTTCGAGAATAATTGTTTGGTTTAAAAATGTATTCAACTCTCACAAACAATAAAGGGCATTTTATAATAAGCATATTTTCATGCGCAAACAATATTTTTCTTTTTTTATTAAATAATTTCAAATTAACCTGCTTCGCTGATCACATGGTCTAAGGAAGGGGTCGGCAACCGTCACTCTCTCAATAGACCGAACTGCCACTTTAAATAGATTCCTTATATTTAATTTTATCTTACCGTTCATTGTTCTGAGAGCAGTAATAATCGGGTCTACTGAGAATGGTTTTCCCTATATGGTTTTCCAATCTCCCTCAACACAAATGTCAGAGCACTTCATATATATTCATCCTTCATCATTAGCATAATTAAGCGTACAGCCCAAACAGTTGTTAAAATTAAAGTTTGAAATTACTTTCCTTACTACACACGGTTTTGTTACTTTGTTAGCCTGTAGTAAACGGTAAGATTATAATATGTTAAGACCTTCATGGCTAGATTTATTTTTAATAATAGTGCGGCTGTCCTTGTACGTAGTCGTGTGTCATTTGTCTGTTGTAAACATAGAACTACAAAGTAACCACTATAGACTTATTACTTCAAGACAACATGTACCAAACCATTATCCCCTGTAACGGACGTGACAACATTTCTTTGGCCACGACTTCATTTGAAACCGCTGCACATGCGCAGACTATAATACCAGACAGCGCATGAGCAACCCTTTTCTAACCTGAGCTGGGTTTGACCAATAACTCTCTGAACACATCCGTCATCAAAAAACCGACTTGTTGGTGGTTGATTTTTTTTTTTTGCCAGTTCTTGAAACCTATTTAGACTATCCGAATTATCATTAATATAATAAGATAAATATTAGGAAGATAGGATTTAGAGGGAATGTAACCATATTTGCGTGAAGGGAAAGGGGGAAAGCATTTAGGGAAAGGAACCTCGGTACATCCGGCCGGGAAGCGAGCCCTGACATCCTCACTACCAGCGATTCAGTATATTGCGAGAGTGACGGGCTGGACAGAGCAAACATCGATGAGAGTGTGGATGAATCTTGGTCCTGTTGGATTGAGATTTGATGCGTAGTCTAGAAGTAATAAATAAAGTGTATTCTATCAACCATCTGTATCCAATATAATAGCGTCACGAAATCTGAGATACAATACATTTTAACATTTATTTGTATATTTTTAGGAAAACAAACTCGATATTCAAGAAAGGGAGAGTCATATTGTCCTCTGTCACAGCTCAGTACAGTACAATATTTCATAGAAAGTATTTGAGAGAAAGATGATTTATTTGAAGACATTGGATAACTTTATAGCTTCATTTAATTTACTACAACTTTCCTCTTTTTCTAACGTATTTAAAATTTATTACAATAAACAATACCGTTCCCCCAGATAAACACAGATGAACTCTTCAATAATATAAATTTTTTTCCCCAGATCGTCCTGTTCGCCATGATGGCCGCGGCAGTGGCCAGGCCGGGGCTCCTGGGATATTATCCTTACGCTCTCTCCAGCCAATACCACGCTCAGGACGAGCTAGGACAGTACAGCTACGGGTACGCCGGCGGACTTTCAGCCAAGAGCGAGGTCAAGTCCTTCGACGGCGTCACTCGGGGAGGATACTCATACGTGGACGCCAACGGTGAGCTGCAGACCGTCTCTTACACCGCCGACGCCTTGAACGGTTTCCGAGTGGCCGCCACGAACCTGCCCAAGGCTCCCGCTCCCATCGAGTCCGCCCCCCTCGTGGCCCCCGAGCCCGTACAGGACACCCCTGAGGGAGCCGCCGCTAAGGCCGCTCACCTGGCCTTAGTCTCTGTTGCCACCCCCGAGGCTCCCATCCCCGCCCCTCTGGTCGCCCCCGTGCCCGTGGAGGACACCCCCGAGGTGGCCCAGGCTAGAGCCGAGCATCTGGTCGCTGTGGAGAAGGCTGCTGCCGCCGCCGCTGCCGCCCCCGAAGTCCCGGAGCCCCTGATCGTCTCCTCGTATTCTCTTCCCGCTCATTATGCTTACTCCGTGTCCCCCGGAGCCAACTTTGCCTACTCTAGCGTGGCCCCCGCTCCCTGGGCCGTCGCCCCTTGGACCGCCCGTCTGGGTGTCTGGTAGTGACCCTCCCTGGTGGTCGAACCAAGGACTAGTCCACTGAACTCTGACCCAGCTACAAAACTCTTGCTGACTGTATGTTTAAGTTTTAATCCAGAGACTTGAATGAATGTGTTTCTGTTATTGTTAATGAGTGACTGTGAGGAAGTGAATGTTTCTGTAAATGTTGTTATTTTTGTAAAAATGTAATAAAATTTTGCATATTACCATTTTAATTCAATCCATTGTTTATTTATTTAATCTATTAGCTCTAATTAAAAAGATTCGATCATATTACCTATTAGAAAATAACCTTTAACAGATCTCTATCGGACTCATTACAAACTTAAAACTACCCAATGATATTACTGAAAAACATAGTGGTTTTTTAATGTACAATCTTTTTTTAATTTGGAAGTTCAAATTATTTATAAAACTACTGTTGCCTCGTACCAATAGACACATGGACAATGGCGTAAATTTTGTCTTGTTTAGTTTGCTGGTAGCGGGGAGGTTGGGATTCATATCCCGGCCGGCTGTACTGAGGTATTTTTTCATCAATGGTGTCCAACTCTGATTACAGGCAAATGGCGATACATTTTATCTAAATCTTACCTTCAAGAATCTTATCTTTTCATCTTAAATGTGTAGATATTTTGGAAGGGTATTAAATAGATGAAACACTTAAAAAAAACTAACTACAGTATAAATTTTTTAGTTCGAAGTTCAAGGGATATCTAAAAAAACTCGAAATATCCCATATTTGACTTAACCATTTTTATGAAAATCTAGGAATCTGGTATACGTTAAATCAACTACCGCAAAATATGCTACATATAAAAACATACACGTTATAGATGCTACATAAAATACACATTACACAGTACATACATACATGAAAATAATATCTAAACACATGATATAAAAACTTATCAAAATTAACATACGAAATTAGGCGACTTAAATGAGTAATGTGCTTTACGTGATTAAATTGTCAGACAGAAGCGATTAAAGCTGAGCCAACACATCCCCTATTTTAGTAAACCCACTTACAGCCAGTACCAAGTTCATCGTTTTATCTTCTACTATGCCTCATTAACTCACTTTACAGCCAGGTTTCGAACTAACCAAATATTTCATTCTGAAATTTGAATTAAATGTTAATTTTTACCATTGATTTAGATAGGAATTTCATCGGGAATTGCGGTGGGTTCAAATTATCCTTTTTTTTTTAACTAACCCATGTCTAACTAGCCAGATCCTACTGCATTTAGAAAACAAGATTAACATATATCTTTGTAATACACTTATCACGATTGGCACGTTTATTTTCGAACTGTAACATATTTTATGTGTATATAAATACCATAAAGCAATGGTAGGAAATGATTTTCATAGAAAGTACAGCTATAAAAGTTACTAGATCTTCTTTCGACTATTAATATGTCAAGTCATGTGATCTGTAACAGTCACTTATGATAGATTTATTAGTAGACCTACCTATAAAATAACACTAATTACTTACTCTTTGGCATTAGAAACTAGAAAGTTCATTGCTACACTTAGAAAATTACGCCAACTATCCTTTTCTTGAACTTGCTCTATCCAGTCCACTTCATTACACCCTATCTCTTCCTGTTCAGTTATAATATTACTCTCCCATCTGCATCTAGGTCTTCCTATTAGTTTCTTCACAATGGGTTTGCGAGTCAGTACGCTGGACACGGTTCTAGATTCTCCCATTCACGCTGTATATCCTGCCCACCATTATCTACGAGACTTGATTATCCAAACAATGTCTTGTGATCAGTAAAGGGTATGTAACTCATCATTAGGTAACCTCATCCACTCCCCAGTAGCCTCATCTCTTTTTGGACCTAATATCTTCCCAAGCCCCTTGTTTTCGAACACCCTAAAGATTTTTTCTTCGTGTAAGTTAGGATACCACGTTTCACACCCAGAGAGAACAACGGGTAAAATGATTGCTATTGTTATCGATGCTGACAGGGTTTTTTTTTTGCATCTTCTAAAAGGCCCTTTTATTAGAATTGGACTGTAAACCATTTGTTGGATTTAATATTCAATAGTATAGTTGACTATAGCGTTGAAAGATACAGACATATTATCTAGCTTGTACTGAGTTTCTTAGAGTTATGGTGTACTCGTTGTTAGGTCATGTCAAGTTAAGCCATACATATACCCTCATATTAAGTAAATTTAGAACCAAAACCTCTTTGGTTAGTTAGTTTGTTTAGTAATAATAATGTTAATTAAGCTACGTTTAGTTCGAATTTAGGGAAATGAGCTCATGCTCAAAATTGATTCCATTTTGATTGAAGTGAATTAGGTTAAGCTAGTGAGATTTAATCCAAGTCAAATTAAGTCGATATATATGAAGTTAGGTCAAGAATGTTTATAATTAGTATTGTTTGTTTATGTTTAACTAGATTAAGTTTGACTCTTACAGGTAAATTAGAGTATAATATGTTGAGATTCTTAAAAAAATTAGCTAATTTAGACTACATAATTTAAGCTCATCTTTATTAATTTTTACAACTAGAACTTGCATTGATTTAAAATAACTAATAGTAGTCTTTTCTATTAAATTTTACCCACTTCGGTGGCATAGTTAGCTAACGCGCTAGTTTCGTGTTGAACTGGACTGCCTAGAACGGGGAGATCGAGATTCGAATCTTGTTCGGGTGAACTGGGGGTTCCTAAATGGTTTTCCATTCACCCTCCTTACAAATGCGGGTTCACTTCCTCTAAATTCAACCTCCCCAATTCCTAATACATTAGCGTAATTAGTTTTTAAGCGTATAACCCTAACGGTTAAGACGCAGTGCTAAATAAATAAAATAAATAAATTTTGGGCAATCCCAGCTAAAGTATTATTTATTCAATAAACAACAAAAGGAAACCATTGCCAGGTTTAAAGAAAAAATTTACATTTACCCAGTTTGGCTAAAATTAATTGAAATCATTATTAAAAAAATTACACTACCTTAAAACACCCTTTTCAAAACTATATTGATTTTTGTGTTTATATTTATAGATTGAATTAAGAGGTAAATTTAGCCAAATTTAACAGGTGCAATGTTTGACCACATAACTTTATATATATATAGTTATGTGGTCAAACATAAAATATATATATATTTTCTTCTTCAAACTGTCCACGCTGATCAAATCAAATAAGTGATCAAATAAGACCTTATATATTTATCAAGTTTAGTAGAAATGGTTTTAAAAAAATCCAAAATATTGGATTCTCGTACATCTAAAATAATAATAATTATTATTATTGCTATGACACTTTCAATCTACGAGAAATATTAAAGTTCTATACCTAATTTAGATAAACGCTAGCTTTGAAAATATGAGCTCAGGATTTTAATAAAATTATTCATCAACATTCAATAAGTAACTATTTTTTTAAATGTTTGTGGTACTCTTGGCGAAATTTACGACAGAAATTTAATTTACATGTAACCCTACTTTTTTTAATGTTCAAGCTGAAGTAAAACATTTAATACAACAAACAAAATTTAAATATTATACTTTTAATTTACAATTTCATTTATTAAAAAATAATATTAAGGTAATTTATCCTAAATTGTTTATCACTCTTCTTTCTTCCACGTGAATGCTACTGTTTTCATTAGTGTAAATATGTAAATGCTCCAGAAGCTTAATAAGACGTGTAAAAATAGATAAAAATCTGTACACAAATTTATTTTTAAAAAATTATAAAATACTTGTCAACTTCTGTCAAGGAGTTTGTTCACTCACTACATGCTAAAGGTAAATTTATTCTATCAAAACATATAATTCTGACTATAAGGGCGGTTTTTGTAATCATTAAATAAATAGTTTAAGCCCAATCGGTAAAATAGTTTCGGTTTTAGCCCAAGGTACAGAAAGATAGACGGGCAGACAGACGGCATTGAGAAAACAACTTTTTATGTTTCAGGGGGTCATACAATGTCGACATTTATCAAAATCTAAAGTTTAAATTTTTTTTACGATCACAATACTTTCTCTCCGAGGTGTCGAGAGAAAATAAAAATAGACTACTCTTGGTGGAATCCACTGAACCACGTGTTGTCTTTAAAATACTGGTATACGTTTACTTGGATACGTTTACCTTTTTTGACAGCTTGGTGGGACCCAAGTTCGATTCTGGGTGGTCCTGACGATTTTATTTATTATTTGCCTGCGGTTTAGTTTTGGTACCGAATTACCAAACATATAAACGGTAGGGTTGGGCTAAGGGCTATTATTAGGTGTACTGTTATACATTATTAGTTTTTAAGTCGTTTGCCAATATATCCTATATATTTAGAACGTTCACATTAAATACCCCCAGCCCCC
>CABFWB010004120.1:53924-65291 GCA_902151455.1 Timema bartmani
TATTATTATTATTATTATTATTATTATTATTATTATTATTATTATTATTATTATTATTATTATTATGGATTGAATAGCCAAGCTATTATGTTTGTTGATTAAGGTGATTATTAAGGTAATGACCCTGGCCACAGGATGGGTGCTGGATAGCTCATTGGCGTACTAAGCTAAAGGTCCTTGGTTCGAGTCCAGTGTCCAACTGTCAATTTAAATTATATTATATTGTTAGTGTTATTTTAGAAGTATCGATAATATATATTAAAAATGACAATTGCAGATCACATGACTTTACGTATGAATATATTAAAACTGTTTTAGTTACTTTTATAGCTGACAAAAATATTTCTTCCTATCTAATTCGGACGATATAATTATTATATTTTACCATTAATTTGAATGAATTTTTTTATTAATTAGCACCATGTATTACTACCCGTTCGGGCTATACGCTTATGTACTCATTACCCTAACGTGTTTGGATTGAGGAATGTTAAATTTAGAGGAAGTGAACCCAAATTCGCTTAGAGTGTGAGTGGAAAACCATTTAGGAAAAAATATGCCCAGTACAATCGTACAATCAACCTCGATCTCCCCGTCATCGTTAGTCTAGTCTATTGTGAGAGTGATGACTTGGACTATGAGACCACCGAAGGTGGTTTTTATTTGAATAAATCGTGGGATTTTATATCAGTAAAAGTATATCTATTTTGATAAGTCGACGAGTTTTATAGCATTCTATGTAAAAAAAAATTAGTAAAATATAGTGCCTAAAACATTGTGGATCCATTTTTCTTGATTTTACCTTTGCTAAGAGACGTTGGTGGGAGTGTAAGGAATGAGGTAAAACGGTAGTGTTTTTGCAGTTTTTATAGAAAAACTTTTTTTGGACAAAATAAATACTGTCCTGGTAGAAACATATAGTTTAATTTTCATTATATGGTGATATCAACATTTTGTTGGATATATGTCATGAACATAGCAGCATTCAATGAGAAACTTTGTAAATGAAGATAAAAAGTTGTCATTAAATTCCAGGGCACCCTTGACAGATATTAAACAACTGTTGGTATCACCATGGGGAGAAAATTAAACGCTTATGTTTGCACTGGAGAAATATTTTATTTATTTTGACAAAAAAAATTGTTTTGATATAAGAACTGAAAAACATTGCCCTTAACTTGCGTTATCTGCACTTCTCTTCCACCTTAAGGGGTCTGTCTACCGTGGCACTGAGACACGTTTGCAGACGTTCATCAATAGATTCATACGGAACATATTGGACCTATTGTGGCAAAACGTGGTGTCAAACGAAGAGCTGTGGAACAAAACCAACAAGAGGCCCATCCAACTGGAAGATAAGACGGTTGTAAGGGGCGATGTCTTGTCCACACTCTCAGGAGAGACCAGGACAACATCTATCAAGAGAAGCTCTGGACCGGAAACCGCAAGGACGTCGACGTTGGGGCAGTCCAAGGATGACTAGGCAGAGGACCATCGATGAAAGAAGGCAAAAAATAAAATAAAAACAGGATAGTCTTGGGACGAACTCAAAAAAAAGTGTGGCAGAGAATTTACTTGAACGTCGTAGCTCTATTGCTGTCCAATGCTCCCCATAAGGAAATAAAAGGAATACTGGATATAGGGCCCCTAAGGGTTCGAGATCCCTTCAAGTTAAATTCTGGATATAATAAGCCCCATTTAATGTTTTATAAATTACTTATTTTTGTTTTAATATCGAAAATTTCTTACCAACTTTCAAACTTACAACCCGTCTCGGTGGTCTAATGCGCCACTATCGCAATATATTGGATCTACAGTGAGGGTTCGAATACCAGCCAAATATACCAAGCTGCTTTTCCTAAATAATGCTTCACTCTCCCTCCCTACACATTCTGGTACTTTTATTTCCAATTATACCTGACTTTCTCCTACCCCATTAAATGTAGAGTATGCAGATAACATGACGGGTAGTAAGTCACGGTGCATAAGCTATAGTCCAATTTTCATATGAAGGGCTTTTATTTTTAGAAAATACACATTTATTTTTGCGACCAAAGCTAATAACATTTTATTATTTTATTAGTGTTTCTACACGCGTCACTCTCGTGTTAGACTGGATTGCCATTGATAGGGCGATCGGGGTACGACTCTCGGTCGGGTGTACTGAAGGTGTTTTATCACACATAGTTTTACACTCTCACTCCACGCCAATGCAGGTTCATTTTCTATAAAATTTGGCTTCATTAGCTTAGGTTTTCTTCATCATTGCATCTTAATATCTGTTCAGGCTATACGCATATGTGATAATTATTCTGATGGTGTGGGGATGAGGAAGAAAACATTTTAGAGGTAATCTACCGGAATTTGCGTGGAAGGAGAGTGGAAAACCATTTAGAAAATACCACCCTCAGTAGACCTGATTGGGATTCGAGCCCCGATCTCTCCGTAATCAGCAAGCCAGTCTAACATGAGAGTGACACCTTAGACCATTCGGCCACTGAAACGGTGGGTGTGGTTATTAATGTGTGTGTATATAACTCTAACGGGAACCAAAACGCACTCGCTTTGATGGCCGCATGGTCTAATGCGTCACTATAGCAGTAGACTAGACTGCTGATGACAGGGAAATCGAGGTTCGAAACTAAGTCGGGTGTACTGAGGATAGTTTTTCCAAAATGGTTTTCCAATTTCTCTCCACGTAAATGTGGATACACTTCCTCTAAACATAACCTTTCTCATCCCTAATAAATTAAAGTAATTGTAATTAATAATACGTGGTGCTAAAAACCAACTAAGACGCGGTGGAAAATAAAAGTGTTTATTTTGTAGGTATTGATAATATTTATAACGAAAGTGACAGCTACAGATCACATGACTCGATGTGTGAATACGTGAAAGTAGATCTAGTAATTTTTTGTTTCGCTAACACATGAAGAGGCTTCTCCTATGGGGAAAAAAATCTGACTGTAGAAAGTTTTTAAAAACTCCGACCAGAACGCCATCCCGTAGCAGTTCCGGCCCATTCCATCCCCGCACCCGTAACAAAAAAAAAGGCGTGAGCGTTAACCTCCCTTTTTTTGAGATGTGTTTCGAAGTCCCCTCCGAATGGAAGACATGGCAATGTCTGTGGGTGACTCGTCCCGGTCATGTTTGTGGCGAGGTGAACTATATAAAGGAAGGTGCGCGCTGAAGATCTCAAGCAGACACACCTCAGCGAGTTCTGGAACCCTACCGCCAGAAGCGCTCTACATTCTTTCATCATGCGAACCTTGGTGAGTGTGTGACAAAACTGAGCGGCCTTGCAACACTTTTTATATTACTCTTATTACTATTATAACATCTCGGGTTTTGCGGCCTGCGCATTTTATTACTCTCTCGCTCGAGAGGACCCGATCCATGTGGTTGCTGCATTCTTAGTTTTATTATCGACATTTCTTTATTTGTTTAGCACCATGTCTTAATACCTGTTCAGGTTATACGCATATGTACTAATTACGTTAATGAGCTAGGGATGAGGTAAGATGTATTCATAGGAAGTGTACCCTCATTTGCGTGGAGGGAAAATGGAAAACCTTTTAGGGAAAATCACCCTAAGTGCACCCGACCACGATTCAAAATCCGACTACCCTGTCATCGGCAGTCCACTCAATTGCGAGAGTAATGCCTTATACCATGCGGTCACCGAAGCAGATATATTAATCTTATTACTGTCCAACTTACTTACTCTATGGCATTAGGAGCTCGAAAGTTAATTGCTTCACTTACAAAAGTACACCACCTATCCCTATCTTGAGCTAGTTGTATCCAGTCCATCTCATTGCAACCTATCCTTATCTTGAGCTAGTTCTATCCAGTCCACCTCATTACACCCTATACTTATCTTGAGCTAGTTGTATCCAGTCCATCTCATTGCAACCTATCCTTATCTTGAGCTAGTTCTATCCAGTCCACCTCATTACACCCTATACCTATCTTGAGATAGTTCTATCCATTCCACATCATTATACCCTATCCTTATCTTGAGTTGGTTCTATCCAGTCCACCTCATTACACTCTATCTTTATCTTGAGCTAGTTCTATCCAGTGCTAGACTACATTTCAATTTTCATAAAGAACAGCCTTTTAGAAAAAATAAACATTTTTTGCTGTCAACATTGATAACATTTTACTATTTTATAAGTATAGATAATATCTATTAAAGATGACAGATGCAGATCACATAGCTTGGCGTATGAATACATGAAAGTGGATCTAGTAACTTTTCTATCTGTCAGATAAGGTTCTTCATATTAAAATTGGACTGTTCCTGGCTCAGTTTTTTTTTATTAAGAAACACGTCTTAATCCCCATCAAAGCTGTAGTAATTTTAATTATTATAATGGGCTTTAAATGATAAAGGAAGGATTTAAAAGAAATATGCCCGCATTTATATAGATGGAGAGTGAGAAAACCATTGAAGGGAGTGTGATATAATCATTGTCGGAAGAGATTCGAGCCATGAATTCCTTGTCACCTGGTGAACTAGATTAAATGAGCTTAAAGATTAGTCAACGTGACCACAAATTCAAGCCTCAGTGCATATAAATACTCAACTAAGGGCTCGGGGGTTCAATTTCCGACACGCCCATTTGTGATATTAGGATTTTTCCTTTCATTTGGAAGAATTGACGACCGGGATGAGAGTGGGGGAGGGAGGGGAGTGTTCAGTTTCTGTTGCATAATTAAGTTAGTTTGCAAGTTGTGAGCTGATATAATAAGTGTATTTATTCATAAAGAGTACATAATTACTCCTAAAAAATTATTATAATTTGATTGCTCACATGGAGATGATTCCTTAATATATCAAAAGTTACAAAACTATTTCAATAAAAGTGAAGCGTTAAAAGTGCACAAATGAATCGTTATGTTTTTAATAACTATGTCTTAGAACAATGTTTCTCAAACAGGGGTACGTGTGCGAATTTCAGCGGGTACGCGAGCAGCTCTCAAGGAAAAATTAGCAAAATGATGAGAGAACCATAAGTGGAATTGAATTTTCGAGGTGACTGAGGGAAATTTTCACCTTTGATTGATTATCTGATGTTTTTCATTTGGGGAAAATTTATTGTAGGGTATATTAGACATTTTGTCATAGCCAACGGGTACAATCTAAAATAAAGTTTGAGAACCACTGCTTTGCTTTAGAACGTATTGGGTTCAACAAAAATACAGTGAGCTTTGTTTGGTTCGATACTGGGTTGTACTAACTAATTTACTTTGTAGGCTACTATTTGTATAATATGTTGATTAACTTCATTGTATTTATTCTTGAATGCCTTTAGTTAAAACCATATATCATATGTTCTACTACACTTTAATTATTTAATTGTTACATTCCTGTAATACCATAGCATTAATAGTATACTACACTTTAATGGTTGAATTTGTTAAATTCGTGTAAGACCACAGAAGTAATGATTTTCCACACTTAAATGTTTGGACTGTATACCTGTAAATCCATATTACTAATGCTCTAATTCACTTCCTTGATTGTACTGTTATATGCAAAGCATTTCAAGTCTCAAGGCTCTCCTAAAATCCTGTTTTCCATAATCCCCTGCTCTCACATTTATGACACGAGTTTAATCAATATTATTCTTAATATTGAAAATCCATTTGCATAATTTAACATCCAAGTAAATGCATTTTTCATGTACACAATGAAAAAGTATACTTGTACGTACAGTACGTCGGAACTGAGCTCATAACCCTTTGATTTAGTACATTATCTCAGCTCTCCAGTTCACTATTTACCCAAGGTCATATAATTAATCTTTATTTTACGCCATAGTCTATAATTGATACGCGTGGTGATCGGTTTCTTGAAGATATTAAACACAGCAGCGGTGAATTGTGATCGGCTTTTGGTGTTTGTTTTTGTTTTTATTCCTCTTTTAGCACCACATCTTACTACCTGTTCGGATCATACGCATTTTTGTGATAATTAATCTTAAGTTAAGTTTACTAATGATAGGTACGTGGGGTGACCTGGTGGTCTAGGGGTAAGGTGTCAGACTTATGTGCTGGGGGTCCGGGGCTTAATCCTTGGTCCCGGCACAGATTTATCTGATTGCCAAACCCTTCCTTCCCCTCTGACAAGACGCGTATGAATCACGACTTGTGAACGTGTGGAATGTCAGGCCTCCACCGTGGTTCGGATCCCACGTTAAACTGTAGGTCCTCCATTTCATCTCGCAATCACCCTTCCATAACACATTAGCGTAAGTGCGTATAACCTGAACGGGTAGTAAGACGCGGTTCTAATAATAATAATAATAATAGGTACGCTAGGCCAAAGCTCCCGAATTCGATTCTCAAATGAACGGCATATTCGTACTAGATTATAGTTTAAATATAAATTGTAGAAAATTTAATTTAATTTTTAATATTAAGTTACCTCAACTCGTATCTGTGAGCACGCAGATTAAATGTTAGGCTCATATAATCTGGCTTTCCGGTGACGAAGATCAAGCTTTGAATCTCGGCTGATTTTAATGGCTATGTAAGGGGAATTTTTCTTAAACAGTTTTCCACTCTCCCTTAACACAAATGCTGGTAAATTTTATATAGATTAAGTTTTTCTCATCCTTACCTCAAAAGTATAATTAAATACGTATATATCCTACGGTTAGTAAGATACAGTAGAATTTTTAAAAAAATAATAGAAAAGCGAGTCAATCGGGAATTACGTTTTAATGTCGTTCTTTACAGTCTCTTTTGTTTTTTGGTTAACGCTTTTTACTTAGTACCCGTTAGAGTTATTCGCATATGTACTTAATCACACTAGTATGTTAGGGGTGAGTAAGGTTCAATTTATAGGAAGTGTACCTGCATTTGAATAACCTCAGTACACCCTACTGTGATTCTAACCCCTTGACTTGCCCGTCATTCGCAGTTCAGTCTATTGCGAAAGGGACGCCTTTAGAAAATCCGACCATCCAAGTGGCTGTCATTAAAAGTCTTTAAAATGCAGGCCTATATGCAAATGGAAAAACCTCTAAACAAAATAAATTTGTTTTTATAATGAATAAAATATTTAACATTGCTCACAAGACTTTAAAGCTCTTCGAATGTTCAATCGTGTTTCATCTTAAAACAAAATAATTCATTTTCAAAGCATGTATATTTAATATCAACGGGAGAGTTCTAATAACTAAGAATGTTCATGACCCGCGTCGTTGGCTGCATGGCCTAACACGCTACTTTCCCAAAAGACTGGATTGCTGATGACGGGTAGATCAAGGTTCGAATCTAGGTCGGGTGTACTGAGGGTAGTTTTTCATCATTTGTTTTCTACACTTCCTCTACGCAAATGCGAGTACACTATCTTTAAATATAGTCTTCCTATAGCCCTATAACCATTAGTGTAATTAGTACATAAGATACGGTGCTAAAAAAATTCCATAAGGCAACCAATTAATGGTTTGATGTTTTTAAAATCTTGAAACGCGCGTGAATTATTCAATCCCTTTTTATTGATATGTAGGTATCCCTTACTTTTGTTGCTAATATCTATTTAAATACTTATAAATGAAATCTAACGCACTGAATGGATTCCTGCTTATGCCAAAATAGAAGTTCCAATACTCCCGTGTTCCAATATTGGATCGGAACTTTAATGAATGGCTGATTACTCGACTACGATAGAGTTTTTTTTTTTGTAATCGAAAATAATTAGGATATCTTAAACACGCTATAAATTAATATTAAATAAACCTTACCCACCTTGGTGGTTGAATGGTCTACGGCATCACTCTCGCAATAGACTGGACTGCCAATGACGGGGAAAATTAGAGTTCGAATTCCTGTCGGGTGTACTTAGAGTAGTTTTACTGAATGGTTATCCATTCCACCTCCACGCAAATGTGGGTACGCTTCTTCTAAATTCAACCTTCCTCATCCTATAACACATTACGATAATTAGTACGTATGCATATAGCCCCGAACGTGTAGTAAGACGCAGCGCTAAAATAAACCTTCAATTTATTAAACCCAGAATAAGTGAAATAACATTTACCCGCGGCGATGGGCGTGTGGTCTAAAGGTCAAACACATTTAGTCCAGAGTGTCTGTGACCTAGACGTCTGGGTTAGAATCCTGGATGGCTGTACTGAAGGGTATTTTTCTTTGTATAGTTTCTCAATCTCCCTTCAAGCAAATGTGAGCACATTTCCTCTCATATTTACATTCCTAATCCCTACTACATTAGCTTGCTTAATATACACGTGTAGAGTTCTAATGAGCTGTTAAAAGCAAATAAATAACCTTCCCCCCCTTGTCTGTATCTCCAGGTCTTGGTATCCGCCCTCTTGGCTGTAGCGCTGGGTAAGCCCAGTGTGTATCACGGGTACGCCGCGTCCCCAGGAGTACCCTACTCCTACTACTACAACCCGCACAGCGCCGTGTCCAGCCAGTACCACGCTCAGGACGAGCTGGGACAGTACAGCTACGGGTACTCCGGCGGTCCCTCTGCCAAGCAGGAGACTAGGACCTTGGACGGCGTCACCCGAGGTGGGTACTCCTACATCGACGCCAACGGGATCGTCCAGACCGTCAACTACATCGCCGACGACGTGAACGGTTTCCGGGTGGCGGCCACGAACCTTCCCGTAGCGCCAGCCTCCGTAGTCCCTGCGGCGAGCCTCGTCGCCCCACTGCCCGTCCAAGACACCCCCGAGGTCGCAGCCGCAAAGGTAGCCCACTCGGCCGCCGTCTCGGNCGAGCCTCGTCGCCCCACTGCCCGTCCAAGACACCCCCGAGGTCGCAGCCGCAAAGGTAGCCCACTCGGCCGCCGTCTCGGCTGCGGTTTCCGCCCCTGTGGAGCCTGCAGCGCCCGTACAGGATACGCCCGAAGTTGCGCAAGCTAAGGCCGAGCACTTGGCAGCCGTCGAAGAGGCTAAGGTAGCTTCTGTCATCGCGACGCCTGTGGTATCTGTGAGCCCTGTTTCCAATGCCTACACATACTCCACTGTTCCAGTCGAATCTCAGACGATCACCTACTCTTCACCTCTCGTATCCGACTCTTACTCAAGGCTGCCGGTGAGATACTCCTCTCTATCTGTGCCTGGTAGCTACTACTCTGTGGCCAACCCTGGTAGCTACTACTCTGTAGCCAACCCTGGTAGCTACTACTCTGTAGACAACTCCGGTAGTTACTCTTCTGTAGCTACACCTGTTAGCTACTCCTCTGCACCCGTCCCTGCTAGCTATTCCTCTGTAGCCTCCCCTGTTAGCTACTCCTCTGTAGACACACCTGTTAGCTACTCCTCTGTGGCTGCCCCCGCTGTCGGCTACACCTACTCTTCCCTTCCTGCCACGTCGTATTCGTACTCTGCGGATCCTTCTCCTTCTTATTATACCTACTCTGCAGTTCCAGCCACCTCTTCTTCTTATTCTCCTGTTCCTCTTTCCCCGTCTTACTCGTACTCTTCAGTACTATCCACGCACGCTGGCCTCACCTCTCTCTCCAGCCAGTACCACGCTCAAGACGAACTCGGCCAGTACAGCTACGGTTACTCAGGCGGTCCCTCCGCCAAGCATGAGACTCGAACCCTGGACGGCGTCACCCGAGGTGGGTACTCCTACATTGACGCCAACGGGATCGTCCAGACCGTCAACTACGTCGCAGATGATGTGAATGGATTCCGGGTGGCGGCTACGAACCTTCCCGTGTCCGCCGGGGTCTCCTCCTCCTCGGGTGTCGTCACTTCAGTCCCGGAGACTCCCGAGGTCGCCGCCGCAACTGCGGCCCATTTCGCCGCTCACGCCGAGGCCAAGGCTCGCTTGCACCAAGCTTGAGTCATTCTTCATTCATTCACCTCAAGTGTTTCGTGATGGCATCTTTCACTGCGCGGATTAGGAGAACAGAGAAGTGAGGAGGTCTTGATGACGCTCATTTATTGAACTAAAAAGACGGAGAGATGATTTCTCCTACATAGATGTATTAGGGGAACAGACGAGTTGAGGAGTTCTCTTGATGGTTCTCATTTTATTGATTGAATTCAAGACGGAGAGTTGATATATCCTGTGTAAAGTGGAGTAGAAGAACAGAGGAGTGTAGGAGCTCATGTGGTGGATTTTATAATTATTATTGAATTCCATTCGGAGCTTATGAGGAATTATTTCTCCTATTCTGCGCCGGTGTCATCAAAGAATACGACTAGCAAACCAATGACTCGAGACCTAATGTAAATTTATATTTAATTTATGAAATAATAAAAAACAAAAATACTATTCTTTTATTTAATATGTTTATATTTGTAAGAGATTTCTCCTTTACCTAGATGTTTTACCACTTAAGAGCTTTATTTTAAAAGCATTTAGTTTTACTAAAAATTAATTTGAGGCAAATACTAAAAACTTTTGACAACCATTAATAAAATGTAATAATGTTTAGAAAATGACCATGAAATTATACAATACTCGTTTTTTAATATGATGAATAATGATAAAGTCGCAAAATATTTTATTTTTAAGTTTAGATTTTTTTTTCTATTCAAGAGTAATTTTCATAACGGTAACACCTATTCCAAATTACTTATTTTTTAAAACAATTTTTACTTTTTAAAGTTAAAAATAATGATTACGGGTCTTAGGTTCGGCCAGAGGCATGGATTAAAAATGTATCACTGATAAAATTGGACTTATCCAGAGTTAGGATAGTTTGTAAGTCATGTAATCGATTGAAAGTACACGCCAAATAAGCATAAAGCTACCGCTTTGGTCAGCGAGAAAGTATCAACCGCAGTTAGGCCACACGGCTTAAAATACAGTGGACTGTATTATTTTTTGGAACTACTTCTATATTCTGTCCCTTTCACCCTTTACCTATAACCATCCTGTGTGATGTCAGTATGAAAGAGAGGAAAGAAGACCATGAAACATCTTATCTCAAGGTAAAGAGAAAAACTCGCCGCTAGTTCTCAAATAACTCAAAATTTTCCGTTGTGAGACTATCAAGAATGTACGGTATTTGTTAGAGGAAGGCTAAATATAGAGCCCATTTCCACCAAGCCTAGTCTCATAGCTCCGCAAATATGATTAAAAAGTCTTTGAAAATGAGCTGATGTCACATTTTCACACACTTATTTATATTAATAAAATTAAAACTATGGGATTGTTAAG
Source organism: Timema bartmani (assembly GCA_902151455.1). NCBI lineage: Eukaryota > Metazoa > Arthropoda > Insecta > Phasmatodea > Timematidae > Timema > Timema bartmani. The sequence continues at coordinate 65,088 of CABFWB010004120.1, forward strand.
GGAAAAAAGCCCTGTTAGAATATTTCGACTTTGTTTTGGTGTGAAGCATATTTTGAAATAACGCAGCGGAGAATTAAATATTGCGTTAGAGCTCTGCGCGTCTGTGCGGCAATTTATTGCTTACCGAGGTGACACCCTTATGCCGGGATTACGATCAACTTAACGTAACGTTCACTTTAAGTTAACTTAACGTATATGTGATCA